>QANZ01031018.1:83544-121159 GCA_003254925.1 Chamaecrista fasciculata | reverse complement strand
CATAATTTTGGTAATTATATAAGCTTAAGTCGCCTAGCCCATATACATGCTTGTGTGAAACCCTAATTCATTTAGCAATCATCTTCCTCCTTGTAGAGAGAGAGAGAAACTCGCCTTCCTCCTTGTAGAGAGAGAAGTTCGACTTTTCTCCTAAAGAGTTAGAGAGAGAAAGTCAATTTAGGGTTTTAGAGAAGAAGAACAAAAGGAGTTTTGTTACTGTCTTCTCCATTGTTGCGCCACCTAGCCTGAATTCAGAGAAGGAGTTCCTGAGTTCAACAACTGTAGATTCAATTCCCTGGTTTCTTTGGAGAAAGAAACAAGAAGGCTAGCACCTTGTGTTCGGGAAACTGTTCGTGTGGATTACCGGTGGAGGAAGGACGTGGCAAACGGACTTCTCAGACTCGCCAAGTTTAACCATCCGATTGAAAGCTTGAGGTATAACACTTTTCGTATCTGGTTTTAAATTCAACTAGCGGATCTCAGGGTGGGAAATTCCTAGGGAGCGCAAGTTTTTTTTGTTTTAAGTTTTGCTTCCGCTGCGTGTTTTGCCCCAGGATTTCCCAACAAATTCCCTTTCTTTCTTTTTACTTTTGTGCATTTTATTGGCCTTGATTCATCATATTTTCCATACTAAACACACAAGGCTTTTATTTTCAATCTTTTTATACTTCTATTTCTTTCTTTTCCTTTTTTTCTTGCTTGGCAAATCCCGGATCCAAACCCAAAAAGGACAAGAACCCAACAACAAAACACGAAAAAGAAAACAAAATAACAGAAAATACGGAAGAGGTCAAAACTCGCATGAAAGGCACAAAATGTGGAGCAAAGGAAATTGTTTAGGCTTGTGTATGGATCAAGGGTAGGAATGAATGCCTTTATCATATCAAACATGAAAATGCACATCAAGCTTCAATTTAGAGCAATAAAGTTCTAGTGAAACTAAGCTATTGGACTAAAATGTCACTCAAACAATGGAAAATTATAGGCTCAAAACTTCCATAGGGTAAGGGTCTCTCAAACATGATCAGAAGAACTCAAATGAATAAAATAGCTCAAGACAGTCTCAAAACAGTCATTAATCAGTCTAAAGCACATAAATGAGTTGTAACCATATGAAACAGGCAAACAGATCACATCAAGAGCATACTTGAAATTCTCCCTAAACTTAACTAAACTCAGGAAAACAGAATCAAAAGCAGAGTTCATCAATCAAAACAACTCATAACATGCAGAACAGAAGCACAAGACAAACAAAAATGCCAGAAACAAAAGGAAAACTGATGAAAATTAACCCAAAAAGATAGACCCAAAAATTTTTAGCTGGCGCTAAAATCCACCAACGGTGTCTCTCCCCCACACTTAAAATTATGCATTGTCCTCAATGCAGAAGACAATGGAAAAATTGGGAAAGAAAACCAAGTAGCTAGAAAACAACTTAGAAAGCAGACTACTCAGCAGAGCACCAGACAATTTATTCACACTAAAACACTACTCCTAATTAACTACAACTAAAATTCCTCCCCCACACTTCAAATCAGACAATCAGCTCAGCAAAACATAAAGCTAAGTGGGGAAAGGAAGAGATACAACCTGATCAATCTGGCTGCAAATTCTGCTTGAAGATCCAGAGGGGTAGAAGACGTCTTCTCTGCAAGGAACCCAAGATGTTCCCCTCCCTCTGACAAGCAAACTCCTTGGTCCTTACTTCCTTCACTCCTATATCACACAAAGAAATAAAATCATATAAGCATGGTGGTGTGTAAAAAGAGTGAGAAGGAATAACAAATTCAACATTCAAAAGAGAAGGAGCAAAAGGTGTTGCTATTTTTGGTTCAAGCTGCTTGGAAAATGAGAGTAGTAGTGGTGCGGGTGATTCTTCTTCTTCTTGCTTAGGTTCCAACACCTCAGTCTCCTTAGAAACTTCAGCTGTTTCCAAGGTACTTATATCTTTCTCGAGTGATGGAATTATGCAAACTTTTTCTTTAAGCTCTTCTTCTTCTTCTTGCTCCAACTCCGCACCATTGAGCACAGTTTGATCGACAAGCCACTGAATCATTAATAGGAGAGGTCGATCATCACAAGGAGGGAAAGATGGTAGACGAGTAGTAGGAGGCGGCACATCATCAATTTTAATGATTTCATCCTCATCGTCATTTTCCTCGTCTCTTGGTTGCTCATGCACCTCATCTTGTTGCTCGCTCAGACTTAGCACGGGTTCTAAAGCAAAGTCTTCAAGATGTTTTTCCTTCAATCTTTCAAGTTGGGAAGAGGTTGCTTCCATAGGTTTCTCTGAAGCTAAAGAACTCTCACCACTTTGAACTTCTTAACAAACATCTTGAACGTCTCATCCAATTTCGATTGAGAATCCGCCAGTGCTTTCATCAAAAGTTGCATATCATCCTTACTTGCCGGCGGTGATGAGTGTTGGATGGGAGGCGTCATGGTCAGGAGGTGGGGGCTTCCAAATTGACTTGATGATTCCCACGGATAGCTAGGAGAACCATAATTGTACCCTCCTTCCCTTCGGATGTTTTGTTGACCATTCCATCCAAAATCAGTATTGTAAGGTGAATTACCCCATTGTTGTTGTTGTCCCGACCATTGATGGTGTGAGGGAGGGACTTCTCCATGAAGGTGATAGCAATCTCTAGCCATGTGCATGCGTGATTGGCAATAAGAACAAGGAAATGTGAACATGCCATGAGATTGTATTGGGTAATCATTGTACCTATAAGAAGAAGAATTTAAATAATCATTAGAAGAATCAAATGACCCTTGATAAGAATTATAAGAATGATGAGGGTAAAATGGAGAAAAATGTCTTCCATCCATGTAAGAACAATCAATTAAGATTAGAAAACAATCTCCAGAAAATCACCTAAGAAGAAAGATTTCAAACAAACTTGAATTTTATCTTTTTAAACTACCTAAAAGAACTAAAAAAAATTATAAACTAAACATAACTATACCAAAAATCAAAGGAACTATAAACAAAAACAAGCAAAAAAAACCAAAAACAACCTACTAGAACCTAGAACCGCTCAGGGACTCACGATGAGTCCTCGGCAACGGCGCCACTTTTGATCTCGCACGTCGCGATGCGCACCAAAAAGACCGGCTAAATATGTAGTATAATGATACTCGCCGGGTCGTATTCTCTTAGGGACTCTCGTATGTGGAGTTTAAGCGATTCTAAGAAGCCGGAACTAAAGAAAATGCAATAAAACTATATACTAAACTTATAAAAATTTGGTTTGTAAAAGATTTGTTTGAGGACTAAAATATCAAAATGCAAATAAAAATAAACTAAAGTTGGAAAGGTCAAATGGAGAAAACACTCGGAGTAATGGATGGATTTGGCTCTCATTGCACACAAAATGATATTGAGAGTTTTTGTAAACAGGGACTAAATTGAAATGCCATGAAAACTCATAGAAAAGTTCAATTAACTTAGTCAATTAGTTCTTAAACAAGCTTCTAATCAATCAAATTAATCAAGCCACAATCAAATTAGTCACAATTCCTTGAGCTAGTTCAATCAACAAACATACATTCATCAACTAAGATAAATCACACAATTATCACAAACCGATAGAGCCAAACAACGTAGAGTATCAAATTAATGACTCAAAGTGTGATACAATCAATCCAAGCTCAAGAAATACCAACTAAATCATCTATTACATCAGAATTTCTACAATGTCTACCAACAAAAGTGAAACCCTAAGATGAAAAGATGATAAAGTGTAGAAAAAAACTCCCTAAGACGATGAAATCAGTGCTCAAGCTTCATCCTCCAAGCTCCGAGCAAGGAATCTAGCCGACCATTGAGTGGAGAACAGCTCCTCCAAGTGATTCAGCCATGAATTGTGAAGGAAGATGAAGATGGAAGGTAAGAGGAGAAGGGGGGAGGAAATGGAGGCTAGGTGAGGTGAGAATGATGTGTGAATGAGGGTTTTTGGTGGGTATAGGTTAAATGATGAGTTGGGTTAGTTTAGGAACAATATTTCGGGTCCTTAGGGTTTAGTTTCGGGTAAAATAAGTGAAAGATTGGGTTGGGTTTGCAAAAATACGAAATCAGCATGAAAAATTGCGACAAGGCCGTTGGAAAGCCATCAAGGCAAGAGATGGCTTGCCAACGGCCTATTCTAAAAAAATGGTGTTTCGCCTTCGTTTCGCTCCCGACTTCATTCCGCTTCGATCCCGGCCTTCTTCCACTTCAATCTTTGGGTCCTTGGCTCCTAAAAGCTTACAATTGCACTAAGATAAACATGTAAAACCTCAAGATATAATTAAACACTTAAAACATGAGAGAATTACACTAAAAACCAATAAAAGGACCAAAATGCAATTGTGATCTCAATGCAACAATTATCCTATCTAGAGGCCTAAAACACCTAATATAGGTTATAAAACATCACAAAACACATCCAAAGACCTCTAGATAGCATGGTATAAACCGGCTCGATCAGTGTCAGTAGTCTCAATGACGTTAATCTCGAATCGCTGAACGTGGTTTCTGCTCGAGCTTTCCTTAGGATACTTATCGAGAGGTGATGCCACCTCACTAAGAGTAACGGATAGGAGACCCTCGAGACATTCTTTGGATGGGCTGATAATCACTCCTGCTTGCTGGGCTAGAGCACATATGGTACTAGGAAACCATAGATTTTGGACAAGTTTTCTATGAATATTGTTGCGCAATTGATTATAAATGATTTGTCCAATATCTACGGGATGTCCATGAAGCACACATACTAAGAGACGAGCTTCATCGGGGGTGACCATGTATTGGAATTTTGTTGGCAGGATTTTCGTACTGATCAACCTGTGCAAAATTCTTTCAAGGGGTGTTTGGGAAGATGGCGGGAAACCAACTTCCTCTCCCTTAGAATTCCAAACCCAACCGTCGCCATTAAGCAATCTTCTAGCGTCATGAAGTGATGGGGAAGCAAAAATAAAACTTAAAATAAAAGCGCCTAGGTCCTAGAATTCCCGAACGGATCTGCTAGCAGAATTTAAAACTTTTAGATAGTGGTATACCTCACGAGTTTCAATCGGATGGTTGTACAAGGCGAGTCCAAGGAGCCCACTCCCAGCGTTCTCCCTCTGCCAGTAATCCACACGAACAGTTTCTTCGGACACCAAGGTGCTAGCCTTCAGTTCTTTTCTCCAAAAGAACTAGGGACCAATCTACAGCCCTTGAATTCAGGAACTCCTTCTTGAATCCAATTCAGCAAAAGTGGCGCATAGAAGAAACCCCCCACAAGAAATCCTTCTTGCCTTTTCTTCTCTTAAACCCTAATTATGGAGCCAAGTCAATTTTTTACTAACTCCTTAGCAAAAGTCGACTTTCTCTCTCTATGGGTGCAAAGGTGCGATTTTCTCTCTCTCTTCAAGGAGGATGAAAATCAAAACTAGGGTTAGTATGCTATGCTCTTATGGGGCAAGTCGACTTGCCTCATATATATAAATAAAATATTTGGTGATTTAATTATTCCTAAAATCAAGATATTCTGATAATATAATTATTTTAGGACTTGAATTTACAATTAAAATATTACCTTACTATTTTAATTTAAATTCAAACTGCAATCTTGGAGAATCAAATGAGAGATCAAATCTCTCCTTGGGACCCACCAAGCCATGCGCCTATCTCCCTCATTTTCTTTGGAATTTTATAAATCAAAAACTTCCTTAATTCATGATTCACCAAAGATCCTGAGAGGAGATCTCACCAAATCTGTTTGAATCAAATCTTTTGATATCTCCATCAAATCTTTTGAATTCAAACTTATTATTTGAATTAATAAAACAATTTTATTTATCCAAATAATCCAAAAGAGGCGCCACCCTCATATTTATTGGGGAATTTTATAATTCAATAATTTCCTAACTTTTAGGAACATTATCTGAATCATTTTTCCCTAATATTTTAATTGTAAATAATTAATCCCCATTAATCATTTAACAATTATTATATTTAAACTTGTCCCACAAATTTAAATATCTTACAACTGTAGATCAATTAAGACAAGACCTAATGTCCCAGACATTTCTTCTGTGTCTTAAATCGTGCCACCTGAGTGACCCACGAATTAACCCTAATTTGTGTCCCTTTTAAATGGTGTCCTGTTCCTGCTCGTGTGTGACCCAACAGGCCTCACGTGAAGTTGGCAGTAGGCCATCCCCATGACCTACAAGTCGTGAGCGGACTCTAGCAAGCCATCACAACTACCCAAAACATGCGAGTTATCGTTTTAACCAAAACGACTTAACCTCAGTACCTCCTTGTCAGAGACCCTATTGTCCTACGTATCTTGGTCATGGGCTGGGCACCGGAAAGTCATCCATAATCCAAACCACAACTTTCTCGATTCCCTAGGTAAGTCCCAATTCCTGAGTGGCCACTCTTTTCCTGGACAGACTCATCGAGGGCGCCAGTTAGATATCTCTCATCTTATGAGGGACAAAATCTCATTTTGGCCAATCCACATTCCTCAGCACGGCAATCAATCAAACCCGTACTTAGCCCTTATGGCTACCCTGTTATGGGCAACGTTAGACTAAGCCAAAGTCTGACAACTACAACGCCGGAATAATGATGACCTCAGGTCTAAGGCATCGCTACAGGCGTATAGGAGAGGCAAGCTGATGACTAAACCCATGCAGGACTCTCCGGGTCAGTCCAGCAACTCGTAACCCCTTACGTAATTGCACCATGACTCTCATCCCAGCATCTAGTGCATGCATCTCTATGCACCGAGGTCATGCTGGTCTTAGTTCGTTTTCGTTCCCACGAAAACAATCGACCAGGGACAAATTTAGATTAATTATCTCATAATTAATCATGGACGTTATCATAGTAAACATGCTAATAACATGATAACACATTAATTTATCTCCATAAATTAATCAAATGTTCATCACATTTCACATAAAATGATTAGCCCTATGGCACTATCTCCAACACTACAAACTTATCTCAAATCACCTTAAAACCTTATATCGCAAACAAAATTATAATTTGGGGTTGCGCCGTCATGTTGCGCTGTCGGCTCAGTCGCCGACGCAAAATATTTTGCAAAGTTTTTTCGAAAAGTTTGACATCAATGCCCCAAATTACCCTTTTGTTGGCAGAGATAAGTCCTAAAGTTGACTTTTGAGAAGAAGATCATATTCTAGAAGTTCCTAACGATTTCACGAAAAACCGGAAAGGCTTACCTTGGATTTGGAAGAAAGCTTCGAAAGAGAAGAATTTTCAGCTCTCAAGAGAGTGCTCTATGAGATTTTGGAGTGAAAAAGCGTTTTGAGATTTGTGAGAAGCCTAGAGGTTTGAGGGGATATTTATAGGGTGAAAATCTAAGATATTCCTAATATATCCGTCAAATCCGCGTGATTTAAATTTGAATTTAAATCAGATTTGGTAGAGTTTGATCGCGATCAAACTCTCCAAATAATTTGACGTTGGGCCGCCAGGTGTGCCGCCGGCGCAGGTGCCGGCGCAAAAATAAAAATTAAAATTTTTTTATTTTTGTCGCTTGGCTGCCAGACTCTAACTAAAATTTCAAAACTAAAAATAAGAATACTAAGAATGAAATTGCTAGAATTTGTCGAATACAAATTCTAGAGTCCTAAACTACGAATTAGGGTTTGGGATAACCCTCTTCTTCCCCCACACTTACGTGGAAACCGTGTAAGTGGGAAAAAGGCATCGCGGAACATCTTCAAGGTGGCATAAAGGTTTCGTGGCGGATTTTTACGAAGTATCCGCCTATTCTTCGCTTGGCAGAGATCCTTTGTCCACATCGGTTGCCATCCTCGTCCTTGAAGAGTGTGGCTCGGATAGGGTTTCGCACCACCTTCCTATTTTTAAGGTTTTTAAGTTTTATGTGTGGTCGATACCTAGTTTTCTTATTTATCCTAAACCTACGTGTTTTATGATATTTGGTCCTATATTAGTAATCTCGCAAAATAAGATTGTAAAGTGCATGCTTGTTTGCGAGCGTACCTTTTTTCGTGATCCCTGCATCATCAACGAATGATCCAATGGGCTGATCCACGTCTTTGATTGTTATTCATTTTCGCTTCGGATCGAGCACCTTGTCTATGCCTATGAAGTCCACATAAATCCTTTCGGTTGCGTTCTTACATACGGCATCTACATTATGGAGCCATTCTTCTTCACTTAGGCATTCAACACCTAAGCCTAAGTTCTTGCATGAACACATGGAGAACAGGGTTCTTGGCCTTTTTGGTGCTCCTATCTCCTTGTATGCAAAATTAAAAACATTATAGCACGGGGCTATAGTTGGCTTAGTTTTGCGCACAGGCTGCCACACAGCCTTGTGTTTGGAATTATTTTCCTTAAGCGCTGGTTTCTCTTTTATTTTGGAAGTTACGAGGTCTTCCTCCTCTTCTTTGAAGAGTGAACTAATGTTCATGTCTTCAAAGTTTGTTTTTGGTATAAGCAAGCTAGGGTCAGGAGGTTCTATGTTTAAAAGAGTTTCAAATTCAAGATCCTCCCTTTTTGGCCTTTCTCCTAGGGTTTTGTTGGATGTACAAATAGTTCGTGTTTCCAACACGGAGTGTTCATTGGATTTCTCCGCTTCGTACATCGTAAGTTTGATATTTTGATGTCCATTGTCAATTGGGATCTTTCCATCTTTCATGCTAATATTGACATTAGCGGTCTGTAGGAAAGGTCTGCCTAAAATTATGGTGTAGTCGGTGGCTCTATTGATACAGGTATCTAGGACATAAAAGTCGGCGGGAAAGATTAAACCTTTCACCTTTACTAAGACATCTTCTACTATTCCTAGACGTCTGCTGCTTTTGTCGGCTAGTTGCAAGATCAACCCTGTGTCCTTAAGTCTGTCCATATTCAAAGAATCATAGACTGACTTGGGCATAACGTTGATAGCTGCTCCTAAGTCCAATAATGCTCCATTGACTAAGGCTTTTTCTATCATGCAAGGGATGGTGAATGAGCCAGGATCCTTGCGTTTTATAGGTATCTTAGGGTTTAAAAGGGCTGAAATGGTAGAGCTTAGTTGAAGTTTCTTTTGAGATATTTTCTTTTTCTCAACTAAGTCTTTAAATACTTTGGTGTACCTAGGGACTTTCCTAACCAAACCTAATAAGGGGGCATTGACTTTTAGTTTTCCTAATAAGTCCTCTATCTCCTTATCCTTTTTATCCTCTAGTTGTTCCTTAGTCATTACATGAGAGCTTGGAAACGGCAGGTCTTCTACCTTAGTTTCTTCCTTAGTTTCTACCTTTGTTTCCAACTTATTCACAACAGGAGTTTCTTCCTTTTCCTTCTTATAGTTAAAACCAAAGAAGAATTGGGTATACGTAGGGTGTTTTTCTATTATAGCCTTGAAGTTTTCTCCCCCTTTGATCTCTTTGAATATCTCTTCAGGCTCAGGCTCTTCTAGCGTTGGCACTAAGGTCTCTGGAGCAGGGTTTTCTATAGGTTTGATTTCTCTAGTGGTAATGGCATGATCTGCCTTAGAACTACTAGGGGCACTTATGTTGTTTACTTTAACATCGGCTGCTCGAACGAAAGCTTGTTCAATATCATCGTGCTTCCTTTTCATAACGTCCATCTCCTTAGAAAGAAGATCTATCCTTTGCCCAAAATCATCGAATCTCTTCGAAGTTCGAGCCTCGGATTCTTCAAACTTTCTAATGAGGAGTTGAGTGTAAGTTTCGGTTGAAGAAAAGTTTTGTCTTTAAGTAGCTGGGTTATTAAAGCTTTGGTTTTGGAAATAATTTCCAGTCCTAAATCTATTATCAAATCTTCTAGGAAATTGACTAGGGCCTTCTTGATACATGGCCAAAACTTCTTCGGGTTGATGGGGACATTCCTTACTTCCATGTTGATATGAATCGAACACGGAGCAAGGTGTGGTTACAAGAGCGACTTTTCTTGTCGAAGTAGCTAATTTGGCATTCATCTCCTTGATAGCTATGGCTAGACTATCCATGTCTGATGCCAATTTTTCCATCATCGAGTCTGACTCATTGGTTGCTACTCCCTTGACGACACGGGTACGTCTTCTTCGGTTTTCACGTTTGAGGGTGAATTCCTTGATTAGTTCCCACGCAGTCTCAACATCCGATTTCGTAATGGATCCATTAAACGCGGCATCAATATGATCAGCCTCGTCGTCTAGTAGTCCACTACAAAAGTATTCCACTAATTTCTCCTCAGTGTACTGGTGATTAGGACACTTTACTAAAAGGTCCTGGTATCTAGTTAGGTACTCGAATAACGTCTCGTTATCTCGTTGTTCTATGGCTGAGATTTGCTGCTTAGCGGTAGATGCTTTAGGTTCGGGAAAGTACTTATCGAGAAATGACCTTCTAAGATTTTCCCAAGAGACGTAAGTTGTCCGTTCATAAGTTCCTAGATGAGTATACCAATCCAACGCCTTGCCTTCGAGTGTGAGATGGAATACTTTCCACATCACATCCTCTATGCTTGGTGTTGGTGGTTTCATGCTTCGACAGTGAAGATACAAATTATTCAGGTGAGTAAAAGGATTTTCAGTGGCCAATCCATGAAACTTAGATAATCCATTGAAAAGTGGTCCTTTGATCTCAAAATCCGTTTGGATTTGAGGGAACACATTTCGCCGAACCTCATACTGTCCATTAGATTGGGATGCTTCTCTTATAGATCTTCTCGGTCTAGGTTGTCCATTGTCTAGACCTTGACTTTGGCGAACTTCTTCGCGTTCTTGACTATCTAGCCTACGATTATTGCCTGNAAACAAATAACAAAAGACTCAAAACAAAAACAAGACTAAAAATAAAGATTCAAAAATATAACAAAATTCGACTAACTAAAATAAAGACTCAAAAATAAATAAAATAAATAAAAACAAAGACTCAAAAAGAAAAAGACTCAAAAACAAATCACAATTTTCTTAGGAACTCAAGAAAGAGTTCCCCGGCAACGGCGCCAAAACTTGACCGGACACCCGTCCTAAGGTGTCACGACGCGGCTTGCAATGTGCAAATCAAGTTTAATTATACTCGAGCCTCACAAGTATAACTATATTTATTAAAATATAGTACAGATGCTAACCCCCAGGTCGAACTCTCGCGGAACTCAATGTGATGAGGCTAAAAAAATTGTGACGAAGATTGTAACTTCTATTCTTGAGGGTTGCCACGATTTAATAAGATCTTTATGAGTCAAAACAATACTTGAGAGAAAACCCTAGAGATGGACTATCATAGTTCGTTCATCATAAAGATTAGATAATGAATATGCATTTACTTTTCTAAGTTAGAACATGTATTTAAACTATAAACACAATCAATTAAACAATAGAGAGGATACAAGATTAGGATAGGTAACTCATCCATGACTGGATTCATGAGCTATTTGCCAAAGCTCTTCGGGGCAATCTATATTATTGCCACATCGGAACAATAAACAAACATTTATATATCAATAGCAATCCTAATTATGCAAACAAGATATTGTAAACCACTCTTTAGCAAACCCTAAAGAGCTACTTCATTAATCGTGAGAGAGACAAACTCTGGGAATATCAAGGTCTCATTACATTGACAAAATATGATCTACGGCTTATATATAACGAACTTCAACAATTACACTTGAAGGAGTTAGTCATACCTCATAAATGCAACATCATCATCTGGACTTTACAATGAAACATGGTGAACTCAAGTCACATCCTTGAGGCATTCCTCAAGTATCTACCTAATTAGTTACTCATGCTCTAAGATGAGAACTATTCTAAATTAAGAGAGAATTGGAGTGATCTCAGTGAATTGGTGCTTTGAGCGTGGAATGACGACCTCTATTTATAGTGTTGAGTAGTGTGCTTGATCCGCAAGTCAAGGGAAGATTTTCGCCTCTCGGCCGTTGCTTGCGCCGGCGGTCCAATACGAAGGCGCAGCGAAATATCTGTGATATTTCGATTATATCTTCGTATCTTCAATCGTAGCCGTGCAAAACATACTCTAATGCTTCGGATTAATCTGCGCCACGAGATTTCCCATTTGAGTCGTTGGCTCAAAGTGACAGCGCAGCATTAGACTCTTCAGAAGCTTACTTGCTAACGTCATATTCCTAGAATATTCCTGAGCCGTGGGAATCACCGAATCTGGGGCGGCGGCCCACGTGATGGCGCAAGATTATCTTGTGCTCAACGTGATCTTCTCGAATATTCTGATATTTCCTTCTTGGTTTGGCCCTGTTTGCATATCTGAAACACTGAATAAACCATTAAGTAGCACCTATTTATAAAGTATAATAAATAACGCTAATTAAATCTTTTTATCCACTTTATTCCACCATACCTTAGTATTGCCCTTAGCATATTAATTGGTCTAATTCTAATATATTATTATTATAAACATACCAAAAGAAGGCCAAATAACTTGTTCAGTTTTGGGCTGATCAGTAAGAAGCATCTGGTATCCTGCAGACACCGAGTAACATCCATCAGAAGAAGGTTTCCAAATAAGTTGATCTGAACTATTAGTAATTGATAAAGGGAGTTGCAAAATGTGAGATTGATCTGCATTAGAGAAGAATCTCTAGATGCTATGTAGATTATTCCATCTGAGAGTGTCTTGATCTATCAAATGATGGATAGATAGTTGGTCATTCGATGAAGATGGGATTGGCTGCCACCAAAATGGGGAGGGAAGTTTGATGTGAGAACCTGAATGAACCTTCCACCATAAATGAACTCTTACAAGATGCAAATTGGAGTTTAAACTCCGCCAAGCTGGAGAAGGTTGAGAGGTAGCCTTTGGAGCATTTTAAATCTTTCCTTTGAAGTACTTTGCGATTGTCCAGTTAGCAAAAAGGGAATGTTGATCTGAGTGATTCTCCATAATTGTTTTGCCAACAAATCTTGATTCGTGAGATGAAAGGATTTGATTCCTAATCCTCCAGCACTCTTCCGAAGGAAAAGAATTTCTTTTTTAGAAGATGCATAGAGAGTTTGTTATTTCTGTAACCCCAAAAGAAATTGATTAGAGTTGAGTTCATTTGAGATAGGATTTTCTGGGGGAAGAGGAATGAACCCAATTTGTAAAAAGGGAAAGCTTGAGAGTACAGAATTAATTAAAGTTAATCTACCTAATTGTGACAGGATACGCGCTTTCCAGCCACTGAGACGATGATGAAGCTTGTCAACCAATTCTGTAAAATTAGATTTTTTAGTAGGAGAGTCAACATAAAGTTTAAGGTATTTACCCAGATTTGGTTTGTAGGATATTCCAAAAGTGAACGAAAGAAATCTTTTGAAAGCTCTAGGAGTGTTGGGGCTAAAAATGATGGACGATTTCTGTTTGTTAAGAGCTTGGCCTGCAAGAAATCCATAGTGATCTAGAGTGTCTTTGATAGTTGTACAAACTTCTGAAGTTGCCTTAAAAAAGAGGAGAGTATCATTTGCATACATAAGATAGGTGATAATAGGGCCTTTACGAGCAAACTGGATTTCTCTAATTTTCTTATCATTCTCCAACCCTTGAAGCATGCAGGATAGAACATTAGAGCTGAGGAGGAACAAATAAGCGGAGAGAGGATCTCCTTGTCGACCACCACGTTGAGGAAGGAAAGAGCCAGCAAAATGAACATTAAGGAGGATTGTATATGCCACTGTTGAGAAACATTGCTGGATTAGATGAATCCAAGGCTGAGGAAACTGCATTGAGAGAAGAACCGCTTCTATGAAGTTTCAAGAGAGTCTGTCATATGCTTTAGAAATGTCTAATTTGAAAGCACACCATCTCTTCTTGACTTTTTTAGCTTTGTGAATGTATGCCATGAGTTTTGAAGTTAGAAAGATGTTGTCATTTATACTTCGACCCTTAATAAAGTCGTTTTAATTGGGAGCTATCAGATCTTGGAGGATTGGTTGAAGCCTGTTGACAAGAACTTTAGAGATGATCGTTTAATAGACATTGCACAAGCTGACAGGGCGAAAATCCTTGAACGTCTAGGGATGATCACATTTTGGGATGAGAGTGATGAAAGTATGATTGAAATCCTTCAGAAGAAATCTTTTTTGAAAAAGGATAGAATAACAGCAGAGACAGAAGAAGGGACCAATTTTTCTGAAAGAAAATGACAAGGAGACCATCAGGTCCGTGAGTTTTAGCAACTTTCATTTGAAAGAGGGTTGCTTCGATTTCCTGATTTGAGAAGGGAGCATTTAAACTTGTGATATGATGAGAAGAAAGGTGAGGTATATCAAACTGTTGGAGATGTTGAATGATGCGCTCTTTGCTAGGTAAATCTTGTGCCGAGAAGACTTCAAAGAAATGTTGAAGAACTAGATGTTCAAGCTCTGTATAATTACGAGTCCATTCTCCTTGATTGTTCTTTAATTGGAAGACTCTCTGTTTAGTTCTTCTATTATTGACAATCGAGTGGAAAAAATTGGAGTTTCTGTCTCCACGAAGAAGCCAAAGATGTTGGCTCTTTTGTGCCCATAAAATAACTTCACATTGTAACATCTGCTCAAGTTCTATGCGAATATGAAGTTCTACTTGGTGATCTTGAGGATGAGAGTAGTAAGGTGATTGTTGCAGAGAGCTTAATTTGTCACTAAGTTCCTTGATATGATATCTTTTGCTCAGTTCCCAATTTGGTCTTATATATTTTTTGTTGTATTTTTTGTCCCATATCTTTAGGTCAAGTCTCAATTTGCTCCCAAATCTTTGGACTTATTGTAGAATTTGTCCTATATCTTTAGGTCTGGTGCAGAAGTGGTCCCATATCTTTGTAAAATGATCAATTAATGATTGATCTTTTGTAAAGATATAAACCAATTCTGAAACCTTACCAAAAGATATGGGACAAAAAATGATATGGGACCAAATTGGGACCTTTTGTAAAGATGTGAGACCAAAAGTGCAACAAAAAAAGATACATGACCAAATCGGGAACTTAGCAAAAGATATGGGACCAAATTTTCACTTTCACCATTATTTTTAGAGACTATATATGTATCAATTGGTCTTTTAAATATTAAATTATCAATTTCAGAAGATCAACTTATATATTTATTAAAAAAAGGTTTTCTTTGATACATAAACATTTTCACTATTATTGAATATTTGACCCCTTTTTATGTTAGGCGAAATGACACTTTTGGTCCCATAACTTTTGCTCAGGTCTTAATTTGTTCTCATAATTTTTTTTGTTGCATTTTTGGTTTCATAACTTTGCAAAAAATTCCACTGGTAGTCCTATAGTGAATTCCGTCCCATAGCTTTTTCTTAGGTCTCGATTTAGTCCCATAACTTTTGCGTATATCTCAATTTGGTCCCATTTGGTTTTGGTACACTAGATGCAATGGATGTGAATGAATGGATTTCAATTTTAAAAGATATGTTTCATTTTGGATTATTTGATTGTATATGATTTAAATTGGATGTTCTAGGATTGAAGTTGAAATATATTGACAAGTTACGTACAAGCTTATTCTTTCTTGAATGATGAGTGTTCATTTTGGATTATTTGATTATATATGATTTAAAATTAGATATTATTAGATGAAAGTTGATATATGTTAACAAGTTACACACTCATTCCTTCATAAATGATGAATGTTTAATGCTACCATAATAGTTATTTTGGTACACTGAAAATATACAACTTGTCAAATCTTTCTTTCATACATCACAAAACTCCTTCATCAACTTGTCAATGGCTCTTCTATGTGTTCAATCCTCAATGCTCCCTGAAGTCTCTAGATGAACAATGACACATTGAAGCTTCCAAAAGAATCAACACTTCCCAAATTTGAAGAGACTCACTCTTGGAGAAATCTAAGGGGTCACGTGCATCGAGGATTTGACCATTGAGTATGGAGGATTATTTTTCACTTCTGTAAAGGGTTTATTTATGCTAGGAGTCTGAGAAGCTTGGATTTCAAAAACACTTTTTCGAGTTTTAAAAACGATGGTTCAATTGCAAATTCCCCCTTAAAATTAAAAATTTAGGAAATAACATATTAAAATTTCAAAATACATGAAATTTTAGCATATTTGAATTAGTTTTTTTTAGAATTTTTAGTAGAAAGATAAATTTGAAAAACATAATTAAATATATATACATATAAATAAAGTAAACTAACAAATTGGTCTCTATAAGATCACTAAGTTGATAACTTAGTCTCTGAAAATTAAAATACACAATTTAATCACTGAAGAACTAAACGGTATACTTGTTAGTCCATGAAAGAACCAAACAATACACTTTTTAGTCTATGAAAGTAATTAACAAATATATTGTTTGGTTTTTTCAGGGATTAAACTGTATATTTTAATATTTTACAAACCAAGTTATTAACTCAATGATCTTTGTAGGGCTAAGTTATTATTTTATTTTTTTTCATATAGACAAATCAATGAGTAGTCGAATTATGATTCACATTTTTTTTTGGTGTTCATGATTCACATATCTATTTGTATTATATATATATATTGATCATAATATTGTTTATTAAATTAAGAGAAAATTGATTCTTTTTGTTCTATCGAGTTAACAAATTAGTTACTATATTGATTTATTGACTCGTTATACATTTAAGGATCAAATAATAACTTTTTTTTATTGAATTAAATTATATTTTATTCTATAATTAATTACCTTTTCTGAATTTGGCCTTTGTCTCTTTTGTTTTATTAAATTTATAAAAGAAAACGAAGATAGTTTCTTTAATTACTTTCTTTTTCAACAAAACATCCCTTAATTAGTGGAACAATATGTGGCTGATGTTTTTAACCTAAATCCAGAGGACTGGAAAATACATATATAATACGAAATCAATAGTGATTACATTTTTCTTCATTTTAAAAATTTAATTATTTGGTTTTTTTTTTTGTTTCTTGGTTGAAAGATGATCAATATGTTTGCAGATTGAATTGCAGCTGATCTCTGGCTCTAGAGTCTTCTCAAAAGGTGAACTTATTAAAGTTTTAACAGAGATTGAAAGAGATCAATATGTTTGTTTGTCTTTCTATATTTTTCTTATGCATTTAGAAGTATGTCTTTCTATGTTTTTCATATCTTGTAATTATATAGGGTTAGCAGTTCTAATGTGTATAAACTCTTTGGTTAACGAATCTGATATTTCTGCAATTTTAGATGAAAATTATCTCGAAACTATCTCTCACAAACGATAAGATTTTGTTTATAATTTATATATCATTTTCACCAATTTGATATGTCCGTCTTTGATTCCTTTTGGTTCTCTTAATTGCCTAAACTCTATTTTTGCCTCTTGTTACAGAGGATCCATTTTCCTTAAGATTAGGTCAACTTTATGTTCTTCAATATGAATTAGAATAAGGATTATTTTAATTTGTATAAATTACACTTTGGTACCGTGTTCGTTCTATGAACCGATTTCACTTTAATATGTTCTTTCAAAGTAACACTTTGGTATCTATTCTTTGCACTATTAATATTTTGGTACCATGTCTTTCAAAAGTGACATTTTAATACCTTATTCTTTGCACCGTTAACACTTTGATACCCTAACAAAGATAGAATAGGGTAACAAATCATAAAAGAACTAGCTACCAAAGTGAAATTCATTCATAAAATAGGGTACTATAGTGTAACTTAATTAACTACGTCTAATTAATAATGTAATACAGTATTTTAAATATTATATATTTATATTCATTTAAATTTTACATTTAATTGTGTTTTCTTTTATAAATCCATACTAAATATTTTAAATTTTTTTATATTATATAAATATAAAATTATAAATATATCAGATGAATAAAATATTAGTATTTGATAAAATAATATATCAGATCAAATAGTATAGTGTTTTGATCTTTCAAAGATTGAAGAGTATACTATTTTAATCGTTGAAGACAAAATTATATATTTCAATCTTTCAAGACTAAGATAATCTTTCAAATATCAAATTATCAATTTACTCTTAATTAAATTATCCATATATACTTGGTTATTTTATAAATTTACTTCTTTATTCCAATGTAGAGGAAGACAGAACATTTGGACTAGCAAAGATGGAAACAGAGAAGACCCATCCTCTACATACCCTAATGCAAGGTCCCACTTTCTATATCTATACTTCTTGTTCTTTCTCCTCATTTTACTATGAATCACATATCTACTATTCTATATATTGTTCCCTCTGCTTAATTATATTGTTTAATTCAGATCTTGAATCCATGATGAAGAGGAAAACAAACATGTTAGACGAGGAAGACAAAGAAGGATCAATCTCCATGAGTAGTGATGTCATAAAACCAAAGACAATACAAACAACAGAACCCCATGAAAGTGAAACCAGAGATTTGTTGAGCGATTTGCCAGACTCTCTCATTCATCACATCTTCTCCTTCCTTCCCTTCAATCACTCACCAAAAATCTCTGTCTTGTCCACAAGATTTCGAGACCTAATCATCACAAGCCCTACCTTAAGCTTCAAGTTACACCATGATGATCATCCTTGTCCTCCAAACAAAGCCACATGCTCATCTTGCACTTCCTTCATCTCTTACATCACCAACCTCCTTCATCAACGACAATCCTCATTATTCCCCATTCGTAGCCTCTCATTCTTTTGCCACACCAATGTATTCGTTGCTTGCTTAAAACACTACTTCAGAGATCACCAAAAATGGATTCGACAAGCCATCACAACCTGCCACGTGGAAGAACTCCTCCTCAAATCCTCAGTTCATCCTTCTCCAAATTTCACTCTCCAAAATCCATGCCAATATTGGCTCTCCCTTTTTAATCATAAATGCTCCCTCAAATCTCTTGTCTTAGAGATGAATGGTGACACATTGAAGCTACCAGAATTTCTCACACTTCCCTCACTCCACACATTGTTTTTGAGAGGCTTTCATGTGGACAGGCACTCGCCGCCAATTGACGAGTGGATTTGTAAGAGCTTCCCAAATTTGAAGCAACTCACTCTCAAACAAATTTTTGGGTTCCATTGCTTCAACATTCGAAGCATGTGCTTAGAGGATTTGACTGTTGAGCTAGAATGTTTCACGCCTGTGATGGTTTATGCTGCGAATCTGAGAAGCTTATATTTTATAGTTTCTAGTTCGGGTCCAAAGATGGAGATTTTCGCGCCTAATTTGGAGAAGCTGAGATGGGAAGGTGATGCTAGAAACCTGAGTTGGCAAGGAGAGATGACTGGGGAGAAGTTACAAGATGTGTGTTTCATGTTCCACCATTATAAGAAGAGTTGCATATGTGAAAATGATTTTAAAATCCTTGTTGGTGTTGTTCAAAGTGTACTATATGCCAAGAGGTTATGCATAGATAGTAGACTTCTCAAGGTAATTAGTTAATGAATTAAGGCTAAATTACACTATGACTCCTATGAGTTTTAGGTCAAAGGTAAAAAAACATCCTTAAGTTTTTTAAAACTCGACAAATATGCTCTTTGGGTTATCAATTTAGTTTACTTAATATACCTAAGTTTTAAAACTTGACAACAAAATTTCCAAGCTTTTTAGTTTTGTTCACTTTGTACTCGTGAGCTTTCAGAAAAAGGTGAGGCTTTTTAGATGTCATAAGTGAGCAAAATTGAAAGCTCACAAAGGGTTTATCAATCAAATTTTAAAACTCAAGGATCTTAAGTGAACAAAGTTGAAACTCGGGGGTCTGTCAAGTTTTGAGTTTTGAACCTCATGAGTGCTTTGTGTCCATCTCGAAACTCATAAGGTCTTAGTACAATTTAACCATTAATGAATTAAGTTTTGAAGTTGATAATTATTCAAATATGTCATCTTGTGAGAAACTTTGTCAATTTTGATGTTATTTTGCAGGTTATCCTTGAAGACCCAAGCAATTTGTTTGGAAACCTTCGACACTTAAGTATGACGATTGGATTAAGAAGGGAAGATGGTAAGTACATATTCCCTATGTTAGGGAGGTCACCAAATTTGGAGTCCCTTGTGATTAGAGAGCAGTATTACTATAAAGGAACATCGGAGAGCAGCCTATTCAATTTTCAATATGATTCTGAGGTACCATTTTTCACGACACCTTATTACAATTTGAAAATGGTAGTTTTTAAAGTACTTAACATGATGAGTTGTGAATAGAGATAATCAAAATACATTCATTTAATGGGTAATCATTATATATATATAGAACCTACTTTTTGGTCCCTAAATTATTACTGAGTCAACAATTTAGTTTTTGAATTGTAGGAAAATAAGAATTAATCCCTGAATTTCACACCACTGTCAACATTTTGGTCCCTGAATTATACGAAAATATGAATCAATCTCTGAATTTTACACCACCATCAACTTTTTGGTCCCTGAATTGTAAAAAAATGCGAATCAGTTTCTGAATTTTACACCACCGTTAACCTTTCGGTCCTTTAGGTGGTTCATATTTCACTACAATCGAGGACCAAAAAATTGACAGTGATTAATTTAGGGACTGGGGACTGATTCATATTTTCTTACTATTCATAGAATAAATCGTTGACTCAGTAACAATTCAGGTACCAAAATTAAAAGTAGGTTTTCTCTTATATATATAATTACTATATACTTATATCTGAGAGAAAAAAAGTAGATGCATATGTGTATGAGTGCTATTTATTCAAATTAAAATTTCATGAGTGTCACGCAGATTTTAAATATGTATCTTATTTGCTTTTTCAAAATTGACATGTATATAATTTATTCATATATTCTTTATTGTGATTGAATTTCAGTATGATGACAAGGTGTTGCCAGTGATCATTGGATCAAGCTTGAATAGTGATGGAGTTGGGTTGATGTCAATTGGAGGATTGAAGAAAGTGGAGATTAAAATAAGTGAATTCAACAAAGAAATCATTCTTGTGATAGGAATGGTGATGAAGATATGCAAAGACTTGGAAAAGATGATTATTAGATATCCTTATTACTCTGAGAAGTGGATGAGCCAATTAGGTGTGCAAGATGCCATACAAAGATTTGACAGAGCTTCATCTTCACTCCAACTTTTTTTGTTACCTACAAATTATAGAAACCGCGCCAATTTCCATGGACCTTGTGGAAAATGAGTTTGAGTAATCATATAAGTCAGTTGTTAAAGATTATATGAAAATATATATATATATATATATAAAATCAATTCAAATTAAAGGATTAAATAGTTGATAATCAGGATATTTTAAGAATCAAATTATGCATCTCAATTACTTAGATACTAATTCATTGACTTGGTAGAAATTTAAAAAGTAATTAATAAATTTTCTCTGTCTCGTTGGTGTTCTAACTTAAATCTAGAGGATACATATATGATACTCCATCTGATTCACAATATCTGTTATAATTTGATGGGTGCACATAGACCAAAGAAATGATTAATTTACCTTGAAATTTAAAAAATATATGATAAAAAGATCACATTACCCTTATTTATTCTTTTCTATTTTCAAATAATAATTATTACAATTAGGAGTGTTTATTGGGCGGTTATAAACAAAATTTTTAAATGAACCGCTCACATCCACATTGATTGATTGTATGTCTAAATTGTTAACCAAACTTAATCATTCAATTTTAATGCATTTTTAACCTAACCAAACCGTTCATTGATTGATTTAGTTCGATTTTGCTTTGGTTTAGTTTTGAACATCCATAATTAAAATATTTATTTTAAAAAAAATAAGTAGGGATAAAACTTTAAAAAAATAATTAATGTTTTCTTGATTTTATAAACAAACATATATTTTGAAACATAAAAAAAAAGCTCATATTAAAAAAAAAATAGAAGACATCAAACAAAAGATCAATTTTGAGAGAAACAAAAACAAAAACTAGGTTTTACTACCAAAAAAAAAAACAAAAACTAGGTTTAATTTATTTTTAGCGACGCCAATCCTTCCGTCCACTGTTTATATTATTATAGAGAGAGAGAGATAGCAATAGAGAGAAAAAGTGTGAAACGTGGAATTTCTGGAAAGTTGATGATCGTTTGATCATGGAAGATTGAAGTAGTTAATCTCTGGCTCTAGAGTCTTCTCAAAAGGTGAATTTCGTAATGTTTAAGAGAGATTCAAAGAGATGAATATGATTGCTTGTCTTTCTATCTTTTTCTGAGTTTCTCTCTCTAATTTGGGTTATTCTCTTCTCAATCGCTTAAATTTTCTTTCGTTTATATATGGATAATGGCATTATGCATTTAGTAAGACAATTATTTTTTGAATATGCGTTGCTTAATATTTTCCGTGACAATGCTTGTTCGCATATCTTGTAATTGTTTATAGGGTTAGCAGTTCCAATGTGTGTAGAATCTTTGGCTAATGAATCTGATATTTCTGCAATTTTAGATGAAAATTCTCTCCAAAATATCCCTCACAGCGATAAGATTTTGTTTACAATTGTTATACCCTGCTCACCGATCTGATATTAGTTCTCTTCTATTCTTTCTTGACGAAAACACTTTCGAATTTCCCTTGATTCCCATTTATAAAGTCTCAACACTGCGTATAAGATTTTTCCCCAGGTCCTGATTTCCTTAGCAAGAGAAAAGGATTTTGATTACTAAAATACTATTTTGAGTCTTAATTTTTTATTAAAATATAAATTAATTAAGATATGACATATAGGATATATCCTTGCCTTAATTTGGTAAGGGAAAAAATTGCCCTGTGAACCCTTTCTGGTAGGTCTCTATACACTGTTATTTTATAAATTTGTTTTTTATTCCACTGTTCAGCAAGACAGATCACAGAATATTTGGATTAGCTAAGATGAAAACAGAGAAGACACATCCTCTGCTTACCCTATTGCAAGGTCCCACTTTTACTATCTATACTTGCTGTTCTTTCTCCTTATTTTACCATGATTCACATATCTACTATTTTATTGTTCCCCTGCAAAATTATTGATTATATTGTTTCAGAGCTTGAATCCATGAAGAAGAGGAAAAGGAACATGTTAGAAGGTGAAGGATCAAGCTCTATGAGTAGTGTTGTCAACACAAAGATAACACCAACAAGAGAACCCCATGAAAGTGAAACCAGAGATTTGTTGAGCAATTTGCCAGACTCCCTCATTCATGACATCTTCTCCTTCCTTCACTTCAACCACTCACCTAGATTCGCTATTTTGTCCAAAAGATTTCGAGACCTAAGCATCACATCCCCCACCTTGAGATTTAGAGTACACCATTATGAAAACCGTTGTTCTCGAGACAACCCCACATGCTTATCCTGCATATCCTTCCTTTCATACATCACCAACCTCCTTCATCAACGTCAATCCTCTCCCATTCGCAGCCTATCATTCTTATGCTACACCAATGATTCCCATTCTTGCAATCAACACTTGGAAGCTCACCAACAATGGATCCACCACGTCATCACAAGCTTCCACCTGGAAGAGCTCTGCCTCATATTATCAATGGGGTCAATGGTGTGTCGTGATTCCATAGATTCATCACATTCACAATGGCTCTTCCCTGTTTTCAATCCTCAAAGCTCCCTTAAGTCTCTCACCATATCGATGAACGCTGGTACATTGAAGCTTCCAAAAGAATTCACACTTCCCTCACTCCAAACTCTATCTATGTCACGCTTAAGTGTGGACTCGTCCGAGCCAATCGGCGAGTGGGTTTGCAGGAGCTTCCCAAATTTGAGGCGACTCAACCTTAGAAGACTCACTCATAGAAACATCTCTGGGGACATGTGCCTCAACATTCAAAGCACGTGCATTGAGGATTTGACTGTTGACGATGCAGGATTTTTCACTTCTGTGAAGGTTTATGCTGGGAATCTGAGCAGCTTTGATTTCAGAACCACTTTTATGAGTTTGTGGAATAATGGGGATTACAAAATGGAGATTTTCACGCCTAATTTGCAGACGCTGAGATGGGAAGGGGATGCTAGAAGGCTGAGATGGGAAGGAGAGATGCCTGGGGAGAATTTACAAGATGCATGTTTCATGTTCCCGCATTATGATACGTGTTCCCCAGGTAAAAAGGATTTCGTCAATATTCTTCGAGGTGTACGATGTGCCAGGAGATTATGCATAGACAGTAGAATTCTCAAGGTAATTAATTAATTAATTATTGCTACATTATACCAAGACTATCTGAGTTTGATTTTTAATTTTGTACACTGTAGACCCTTAAGTTTTAAAACTTAATCGTCAGACCTCTTAAATTTTTAGTTTTGTTCGCTTAAGACTCTTGAGCTTTTAGATGGAATCACTCATTAGAAGCTTTTCTACCACGAGCCCTATTCAGAATTTGGGTAATCAGATAGCCCAAAGACTATGCTTGTTCCACAATATACATTAATTTGGCCTCTTGTCTGCATAATTAAAGTGCTGAAGTAGATACCTATGCTTACCGTGATGGCAGTCTTAAACAAAGCGTGATATAAAGACAACAAGATACATAAACCAAAAGCAGCATAATAAATTAAGTTTATTGCAAGTCATTTTTTGTGCATATAGTTTTTGTTGGACCCAATCTTAATAAGACTTCGCTTGGGAACATGGACATGGAACTTATAAGCATGTACCTTTTTGTCCTATTAGCAAAAGAAGAAAAGAGAAAAATGTGGAAGATTGGGTATATGCATAGAAAGACAATTATGAAATGGTAAACAGAACCTGAATATGTATATATATATATATATGTCCCTCCAATCTTAATATGGCTTAATCCATCAACAGAATCTCCACTTCTTCATTATATGCTAGTACAAAAAATGAAGACAACAACAAACAAAATAGTATATTTAGGCCAAAGTGTAATTTTGGTCTCTTATCTCTGGTGTAGGTTGCAATTCAGCCCTTTTCTTGAATTTTTGGTCGTCGTATATCTTTCTTAAGAGTTTCACGTCTGAGTCTTGACGACTGGATGTGACTATATCTTTTGTTCCAAATTTGAATGCGACGAATCTCAAGCTACTTGTTGCTTTTGACGAGTCTTTTCTTCGTTCAGTTGTGGTTGTCAACAAATAAAGTTGAATCAGGCTTTGAAAGAGGGTTGCTCGTTTCACAGTCAAATGAACGAAGTTGGTCATATCTTTTAAGCTTAGCTTCCCTGAGTTTTAAAACCTAACAGTTAGACATCTAAAGCTTTCAAGTTAGTTCACTCAAGACTCTTGAGCTTTCAAAAAAGTGAGGTTATTCAAGGATCTCTTAAGTTATCAAAATTGAATGTTTAAGGGGTCTATCTGTTATGTTTTAAAACACAATGGTCGTAAGTGAACAAAGTTGAAAACTCAAAGAGATTGTATGTAAAGTTATGAAGCGCAAGGGTGTTCTTTGTCTCTGCCCTAAAACTCAGAGGATCTTAGTACAAATTGATTATTAATTAATTAGTTTATGAAGTTGATAATTATTCAAAGATGTCATTGTTTGAAAACTTTGTCAAATTTGATGTTATTTTGCAGTTTCCTTTGGAAGACCCAAGCAATTTGTTTGGGAACCTTCGGCACTTGTGTCTGACGATTGGATTTAGAAAGGAAGATGGAAAGTATATATTCCCTCTCTTACAGAGGGCACCAAATTTGGAGTATCTTGTTATTAAAGAGGAATATGAGACTAAAACGTCCTCAGAGAACAGCCTCTTCAATTTTCTACATGATTTGGAGGTACCATTTTCCACTTACACCTTAGAATTTGGAAATGGTAGCTTTTAAAATACTTCACATGGTGCGATGTGAATAGAGATATAATCAAAATACATATGTTTCATGGATAATCATAATATATTTATATATATATATTGAATCTAGACTTATAATTCAGTGAAAAAAGTAAATGCATCTGTGTATGAGTACTTATAATAATATTTGATCTGTATCTTATTTACTTTCCCCAAATTTGACATGTATATAATATCAAAAGAATTCAATAAGGAGAGATACCAACTTGTATAACTTATCCATATATTATTTTGGTATGAATTAACTTCAGGATGATGACAAGGTGTTGCCGGTAATTATTGAATCAAGCTTGAATAGTGATGGAGTTAAGTTGATGTCAATTGGAGGATTGAAGAAAGTGGAGATTAAAATAAGTAAATTCAACAAAGAAATCATTCTTTTGATAGGGATGGTGATGAAGATATGCAATGACTTGGAGAAGATGACTATTAGATATCCTGATTACTGTGAGAAGTGGATGACCCAATTGGGTGTGCAAGATGCCATACAAAGATTTGATAGAGCCTCCTCCTCACTCCAACTTTGTCTGCTACCTACTAATTATAGAGCCCCCTCCACTTTCCATGGACCTTGTGGACGAAAAGATTTTTGAATTGTCATACAAGTTAGTGGTTAAAAATACGGAGGCAAAACACCCTTTCGTGCCCTTAACGTTTGCGGTGATTTTCAGTTATGCTCCTAATGTTTCATTTGTGTCAGTTGTGCCCCCAATGTGAAACGTTAGTTTCAATGATGCCCCCAATTTCAATCATCCACAAAAAAAAACACCATTTTCGCACGATTTGAGCTCGGTTTTGATCAGATTTCATATGGGTATTCATTTTCGACTCCTAAGGATCATTTTGCACATGGAAATTTTGAGAAAAATGCTTCGTTTTGCTGCATTTCGTTTTGGTCCTTTTTGGCGTTCATCGGGTCCGATTTTCTTCGGATTTGGGGCTATTTTAAACGTAATCTTTGAAATTGATCCAAGGAATCAAGTTTGTGATGTTCGAAAATTAAAACCCATATGAAATCTGATCAAAATCGAGCTCAAATCGTGTAAAAATGGTGTTTGTTTTTGTGGATGATTGAAATTGGGGGCATAATTGAAACTAACGTTTCACATTGGGGGCACAACAGACACAAATGAAACGTTAGGGGCATAACTGAAAATCACTGCAAACGTTAGGGGCACGAAAGAGTGTTTTGCCAAAATACGGATTGAATTAAAATTGTCTTGATTTTGACAATTTAAATTTTAGAAGTGTAATCTATATAGTTAACTTAAATCAGTATAATTTAATTCATTTCAATCTAAAAATCATTTAATAAAAAGGGTAAATTACACTTTACTATCGTGTTCTATGGACCGATTTAACTTTGATACCTTGTTCTTTTTAAAGTGACATTTTGGTATCGTGTTCTATGGATCGATTTTACTTTGGTTTCATGTTTTTTCCTGATTTGTTACCATATTCTATATTTGTTATTGTACCAAAGTGTTAGACGGTGCAAAGAACGGGTTACTAAAATGTCTCTTTTGAAAGAACAGGTACCTAAGTGTCACTTTTGAAAGAATAAGGTACCAAAATGAATTGGTCCATAGAACAGAATATTAAAGTGTAATTTACCCTAATAAAAAATGGACTAAAAAGGATCCAGTGTATTTGTTCCATGATTTTAATATATTAAAATATGTAATTTGAAAGAATTTTTAAGAATTTAGTTGTCATCAACTTGAGTCTATTTAAGGCATTAAATTATATATTTATTCAAAAAAAAAGTTTCTTTTACATATAAACATTTTATATCTATTGAGAATTTGACCCTTTTTTAATGTAATTTTATCATAAACTTATAGTAATCTTACTATTTATGTTCCTCTTTCGAAACGATCATATCATTGAGAACTAAAAATTGTCCTGCGTTGATTTCTTTATAGTTCTATATGTTATTTAAATATACTTTCCAAATTCCAATTAATTAAAATTGTAATTTCCTATTTTACTTCAAAATACTTTGAGTTCACTAGTCCGTGAGTGACAAAGATTCAAGATTTTTGGGAGTTAAAATATTTCTATGGAAAGCTATACTTTTCAATGGCTTCGAAGTTTAGGTAATTATTAGAATATTTTGAGATTTCTATTTTAATTTCCAAATGGTTGCAAAAATTACTTTTTTATGACCATAAACAAATTTGGGAAATATAATCGAATGATTAAGAAAAAAAGATTCTCAAGAATTTGACGTCTATGCTATGAAGTATTGACACTTCATTTTGAAAGCGTGTCGTCATGTCAGACACGTGTTTATGTCTGACATTCGTACGACACTCATACAACATATATTCATAAGGTTCAGAATATAAAATCAATTTTTGTAACTTTAACATGACAAAGAATAGAAAATAATAACACATATGATATATATTATGAATAAATATTATAATTTTTTAAGTTTTCATTAAAATTTATGAATTTTTAATTATCAAACTCATTGTGTTTTCATCAGACTAACGTTTTCAATAGATCGACGCCTCAACTTTCTTCACCAATCTCGTTTCAGTTTGTTTGGTTTCTCGTTTCTAGTTGCTGTGTTTGTTTTCTGGTTCATTCCCGCTGATAGCTCTACTCTCTAGTTTCTGCTATCTTTTTACTGTGTTTTCTCTTCGGTTACTTCCTATTTCATTTCTTTTTCCACCATGGGGAATGGTTGCTGAAAAAAGAAACTAAAAGAGTTTGATAAAGGTTTCAACAAGGAGCTTGTGAAGATTTTAGAAGATTTATTTGAGGACTCCTTTTTGTGTTTTACTAGTGTTCTCTCTATGCTACGTGGATCATTCCATATGCTCTCATCACTTTGCAACGTGCTACATTCTAGTCAAATTATAAAGCTTCAGTGTTCCTTCTCTTCTGCTTTTCACACTTTTCGGGATTCGAAGTGTCACACTACAAGAATATCGCATTTTAGACAAGAATTTTTCATGTCTAATAATAGAAATTTCGTATCTAAAAAATAAATTAGACACGAAATTAGACACAGAAGTAATTTTTAACATAATCAATTGCAAATTCATAAAACATAAAGACAGCAGTATGAGGGGTTGTCAAGCTTAGGATGATCTTATGTCACTTGGACATCGCAAAACAAAGCCGACAATCCAGTGACATTGGTCTTTCGGGCCAGACAACTATGGTTTACACCAAGAAAGTCCAAGTACCATGGAAGGACGCAACACAACTTCGTATGAGACATTGTTGAACAGTTGTAAATTACCATGTGATATGCACCAAGTAACCGTGGAGGGGGGTTCTCGCAAGATGACCCATGACGGAGCATTGGCTCTAACCCCTCTCAGTCCCATAGTGGTAGGTTGGTTGTATGAACAATACAAGCTATAAAACTAGTATTTTAGATACATCAGGCTATCATATCCCTGCTCTAATCAGGGAAAAGATTCTTGAAGGGACATAGGTTCCCTAATGAACCCGTCATTGGTATCACCAACACTTAAAAACATGTTTTGTGACATGTGAAATTTATAGGGTTGCATAGATCAAGGTAATTTAATATAGTTTATGTGTTAAACTTTATGTCATGAGGACAAGCTTTAGAAAAGTACTATTTATTGATTGTAAATATGGTGTATTGCTAAGGCATACCTTTATTTTGTGCGAATCAAGAAGTAAGAATATTACACAATACACAAAGTATGTCGTACAGGCTTGGGAGGTCGGCTCTCTCACACGAGCAACCGCCTTTGACACACAAGTGGTGTAGGTCAAGATGAGACTTAAATGTTTTTCCTCAACACCATGGTTGGATAAAGTGTGAATATCCAGAGGCAGCTGAAAAGCGCTGAGTGTTGGACAGGAAAACACCAAATAAATATTAGATAAGTCGCCCTAGTAAGTGTATTAGGATGAGATCCACTAAGACAACGAGAAAGTCTTTTGAACGAATTATGAATCCCCGCTATTCATAATGCCTGTAGCTAGACGTGAGTGCTCCGCTTGGCGCTGTGAGTAGCAAGCAAAGCGTGGTAGCAATCTCAAGTCAGATTCTAGGTGAATCTAGACTAGGGTCTGTGTGGTGTAAAGATGAATGATCGAAATTGACATACGCTCGAGAACACCACAACATGAGTTTCATACCGCATGTGCTTTAAGCACCGCAGAGGGAAGCATGTGAATCAATCTCTGCTTCAATGTTGTGTGAGTCCCTGAAAGGATGTGTCAGTCCTTTCAAGAAGGTACCCTTATGTACTTTGACTCTGTCATGAAGAGAGAAGGTAGTGCATGCTACATTGATGTTTTTCTAAGAGGCTATGGAAAAATGCGGCCCGATACAAGTCTATCAGGAAAGCAACTATCTTTGATTGAATTGATAAGACGGCGAAAGGAAGACTTTGTTGACATATACATGTGTGGTAGTATCTTGAGGTCGACCCATTATGTGATCCTTTTGGAGGATCTCATGGATGTGGATACCTATCACAATTAAGTGTGGCTAAAGTCCTAGTCTTGTCGTAGACTTAGAGGGATTGGACTAGCTGTGTATATGGACATGTCTAGGGAACCATCACACTTTAATTTTTGGATGAGACAAGTGGTCACATCATCACACCTTTTGGGTTGTAGCATCACTTATTGTTGGGCCTAAAAGGCTTCTAGAATAAGGCTCCCACATATCGTGCCAAGCGGTCACGACTGACACGGAGTATGAAAGAAAACGACAAGACATTGAGAGATAGAAAATTCCTTGTGATAAGGAATGTCATGGCCTCCCACCATGTGCGAGTGAGAGTATGTTGGATTTTGTGGGCTAAATATCCGCCCATGTGGGAGTCCAATTGAGTTATGGGTTAACTCATTGGAATGTGGGCTATTTTAATTAAGTCCCACATCGGATAGTTAGTAGTTGGGAGTTTTCTCATTCTCCTATAAATAGGAGTGATTCCCCATCATTCAAATTGCTCAATTCCATTAGTTGGAAAGGGGGCTCTCATATTGAGAGAACCCACATAGTATTATTTTCTTCTCTCTCTTAGAGTTCTTCTTCCGCGATCAGTCGTGGAAACATGGCTCTATCTCTAGTAGGTAGAGTCTCACCGCTTGGTGGAGTTCGTGATGGAGAGGTCAACGTTTGGAGATCAGTCTTGGTGGAGCAGAGCCACTAGCAAGATCGAGAATATTAGCGATGGCGTCCAGGTTAGTAAGTTCCGCATTGAGTCTTTATACTTGCCTGAATTTATAATTATAATTCGGGTTTCGGTTCTTGGGGATCCGAAATCCTTCACATTAGTATTAGTGCTCTGAATTTTTTGATATCCTCTTGCGATTGTGTATCTTCCATCCATGATCTCCTTCCAGAATAACCTATCTCGGGTTGGCCTAATTGGGAGAATGATCGATTTGATATTCATTGTATCATGCCAGTTATAAATATCAACATTTTTTTTTTATAAAATCACAATCTCTTTCTTCTGGATCAATGAGGTCTTTAACTTTGAGAGTTGTTGCATTAACTAACCAAGGGACTCTTCAAAACGTGCTTGATAAGTTAATTGAGGCTCCATCCCCCACATGCCATTGCAACCCATTTTGAATAAGTGGTAAAGCATTATAAATCCCCTTCCAACAACAAGAGTCTTGAGAAGTCTTTCAGAACTCAAACTCTGTATTGGCCTTCTTGTATTTATTAAGGAACCATGAACTGGACATACTTTCTGGGCTCTCGATCCACCTCCATGCATGTTTGGCTAATAAATTAAATTATATTCGCTTCTACCATTAGATCTATTTTTGAATTTGGCCTTTGTCTCTCGTTTTAATAAATTTAAGGTTAAAGAATCATTTTGGTCCTAAATGTATGTCCTAATATTGATTTTGGTCTTCTATGTTTGAAAAAGTTCAATTTGGTCCTAGATGTTGGTAAAATATTTTATTTTGGTTCCAAACTATTGAATATGGTCGGTCATATTTCTCTTTATTTAAGTTCGAATGTGACGAGTTCAAAGTTATGTGTTGTTCTCAAAGATTACTTTCTCTCTATATCCAGTTGTAAAAGTCAGCAAACGAGGTCAAACCGGTCTTAAAAGTAGACTGCTTATTTTACAGTCTAACAAACAAAATTGATCATATTCTCTCATTTTAAGTTTGAATGTGACGAATTTAAAGCTACAGGTTTCTCTTAACAAGTTATTTGAATTTGAAATAAGAAACGAGAGAAATATGACAAAATTCAATATTTTTTGGACCAAAATGAAACATTTTGCCAACATTAGTACTAATTTGAATATTTTAAAACAAAAAAAGAACCAAAATGAATATTATAGCATACATTTAAGATCAAAATGACCCTTTGACCTAAATTTAAAGAAGAAAAGGAAGATAAACAATGAGTTTCTTTAATTACTTTCTCTTTTTTTTTTTGGTAGTTAATAATTTAGGTGAGGAGATGGCGCCCCAGTCGAGAGTTAGGGCAGGCCTCAAGGCTCAATGAGCACTTATAGAGGTATTTACAGATAACCCACTAAATGAGGTATCACCAGGAATAAGTACCGTACCGTGAACTATACAGTGAAGGGATAAGAAATGTTTTTCTTAAATGGAGCGTTATAGCAATATGGGCCATTTCCTCAATCTACCAGTCTCTCATATTCTACTATTTCGCGAGTGTATCAAGTTTGAGTGCTAAAAATTCAGATGGTAAGATGTTTGGACTCTGGGATGTTAGTACAATGGGCTGATGGAGATTGTGCCCTAGGGCCAATCATTTTGNACATGAGCAGGATCAAGATGCCACAATGGGACACGAATTAGGGTTAATTCGTGAGTCACTTCGGTGACACAATTTAAGACATAGTTGAATGTCTTAGGACATGAAATCTTGTCTTAAATAAATATCTACGTTTGTGATATTTAAATTTGTTGGACAATTTTAAATATATTGTCAAATAGTTTATTGGATTAATCTATTTACAATCATATTCTTGTTTATAATATTAGGGAATAATAAATTAGATAAGGTTCCTAAAAGTTAGGAGATTATTGATTTATTAAATTCTCTAATATTAGGATAATAGGGATGAGGGTGGCGCCTCATATTTCTTGGTTTCAATAAATAAAATTGTTTTGTTAATTAAATCAAGATTTAAATTTGAAATCAAGATTTGATTTTGATTTCAAGATTCAAGATTGAATTAAAGATATTGGGGTAATATTTTAATTCAATATTATTAGGGAATTTGAATTCAAGAGGTTCAAATTTGAATTAAAGATATTAGGGTAATATTTTAATTCAATAATGAATTTGAATTCAAGATTCAAATTTGAATTAAAGATATCAAGGTAATATTTTAATTCAATTTGTTAGGGAAATTAATAGTTGGTTATAACTCCCTAAAAGGAAATAGGACTAACTCAGGAAATCGAGAAAGTTATGGTTTGGATTAAGGATGACTTTCCCGTGCCATATCCATGACCAAAATATCGTGTGACAATCGGGATCAAGACAACATGGAACTAAGGTTTAATCGTTTTGGCGTTGAAGCGATAAACTCACGTGTTTTGGGTAGTCGTGATGGCTTGCTAGAGTCCGCTCTCGACTTGTGAGTCATAAAGATGACTTGCTCCCAACTTCACGTGAGGCCTGCTGAGTCATACATGAGCAGGATCAAGATGCCACAATGGGACACGAATTAGGGTTAATTCGTGAGTCACTTCGGTGACACAATTTAAGACATAGTTGAATGTCTTAGGACATGAAATCTTGTCTTAAATAAATATCTACGTTTGTGATATTTAAATTTGTTGGACAATTTTAAATATATTGTCAAATAGTTTATTGGATTAATCTATTTACAATCATATTCTTGTTTATAATATTAGGGAATAATAAATTAGATAAGGTTCCTAAAAGTTAGGAGATTATTGATTTATTAAATTCTCTAATATTAGGATAATAGGGATGAGGGTGGCGCCTCATATTTCTTGGTTTCAATAAATAAAATTGTTTTGTTAATTAAATCAAGATTTAAATTTGAAATCAAGATTTGATTTTGATTTCAAGATTCAAGATTGAATTAAAGATATTGGGGTAATATTTTAATTCAATATTATTAGGGAATTTGAATTCAAGAGGTTCAAATTTGAATTAAAGATATTAGGGTAATATTTTAATTCAATAATGAATTTGAATTCAAGATTCAAATTTGAATTAAAGATATCAAGGTAATATTTTAATTCAATTTGTTATGGAAATTAATAGTTGGTTATAACTCCCTAAAAGTTAGGGTTGTTATTTTAATTATTAAATCCCTAAGAAAAGGGCTTGAGGATGGCGCATGGATGACATCCAATGGGCAAGATTGGATCTTGCATTTTGGGTTTCAAGATTGAATTTTGAATTTCAAGATTAAGATATTAATTTAATATTTTAATTAAGAATTCAAATCCTCTGGACCAATAGGGATTGAGCTTTCAAGATTTAGTTTTCAAGATTTGATCTTGAAATTTAAATTTGAATTGCCTATTAGTTTTGAATTATAATATTAGTGTAATATGATAATTCAAGATTTAGGGAATCCCTATTTTCTTTATTATAATTCCCTAATTTCATGAGTTATGAAATTAACTCTATTTAAACACACACACCCTAGGCTAGGCGCCTAATTCACTCCTAGAAGAGAGAGAATCTCGCCTCACCTATTCTCTAGAGAGAGAAGTCGACTTTCCTCTTAGAGAGAGAAAGTTCGACTTCCATCTTATGGTTTTAGGGTTGGGGCGATTTTGTGTGAGAAAAAGAAGAGAGAGAGAATTCGACCAAAGGCCTAAAAGGTTTAGACTTGGGCGAATTGTGAAGGAGTTCATCTCTTGACTCTTGGTTTTGGTATTTCAAGAAGGGTTATTGGAATTTTGCGCCACTTTCTTGAGTGTTCAAGAATTGTTCTTGAACATTCAAGAACCGTAGATATTGGTTCCCGTATTCACTTGGGAAGAAGTGAAGGAGGCTAGCACCTGGGCATCTGCCAAACTGCTCGTGTGGATCACCGGCAGAGGAAGGACACTCGGAGTGGTCTTCTCAGCATCGCAATCACAAAGGCTACCGATTGATTTTGGTAAATATTCTATCCTTCTTCTAGTATAGGCTCAAATAGTGGATCCTTGCAAGAAATCACAAGGCCTGCGCCATTTATTTTGAATTTCTGATTTTTGCTTGGGCGCTCTATGATTTCCCAACATGGGCTTCACATGTGTTGTAGTAACTATCAATTTGCGACTTCTTTTGGCTTGCAATTCGATCACGAGATGGCACTATATTGGTGTTGGTGGAAGTATATTAGGTTGCCTCTTCTCTACTTTCACTATCTTCTCCATTTTGAGATGTGAATATATCTATCTAGTATCAATTATATTTATTCTGTATTATATGTGGGAGAAGCTTTCTGGTCGTCCTCCTACTTATACTAAGATAAAAATATTACATGTAATTAAAATAAGAAGAAACATATTATTTGGTCCATCTTTTTATATTGAGTCAACAATTTAGTTCCTTATTTATTTTATATACATATTTACATGTCCGTTAGGGCACACAAAAGCAGCTTTTATGTTTATATGAATGAGACATTAACCGTCAAGTATCTCCATCTTTTTAATTTAATGACCCTTTTGAAACTAAAACAAATCGACAAAGTTACAAAATGGTTATTTCTTGCTTTGTGGGCAAACTTCAGTTCACAAGACTTGTGAATTCGTTAATGCAGTTTTTTATTCCCTAAAATGATGATGATCCTTCTAGTTAAATTTTTATTTTGTTTAAGTGATATAATATTAAAGGTTAAAGTGCACATTTGGTCTCATATCTTTTGTTTAGTTCCCAATTTAGTCCTATAACCTTTTTTGTTACACTTTCGGTCTCATATCTTTGGGTCAGTTCCCAATTTGGTCCCATATATTTTTTTGTTGCAGATTTAGTCTCATATCTTTGAGTCAATTGCATAATTGGTCCTATTTACTTTCTTTTTTGCCAAAGTCCTATTTTGGTCCCTCAGTTATTTTTCGTTCCATATTGGTCCTTCAGTTATGCTTAGTGTTTCAAATTGGTTCCTCAGTTATTTTTCGTTTCGTATTAGTCCTTCAGTTATGCTTAGTGCTCCAAATGGTCCCTCAGTTTTTCAAAATTTGACACAGTTGGTCCCTCAAACATTTTCCATCCATTTTTCCCTTAATAAAAAAGACAAAATTGATTTTTAACTCTTAAAAGTTTAAATTTTTTGCATCAAGGACCTTTCTCTCTATAATAGAACCAAAATTAAGAAAGAAAAAATAATTGGGGGATTTTAATTAATTTCACAGAAAAAGAAACAAATTTTTCACTCTCTCTCTCTCTCGTCTCTCTCTCTTCCTTTGTTGTGAAGGTCATACTCATGCATGCTGCTCACTTCGTCATTCATCTTCAACCTCGCGACTTGGCCAACGGCGGCGTATATGACATCCCATGCGTCGTTGTTAGTGGAAAATGGCATCGTCGGCTGTGATGAAACTTGGGAAGGTCCATTGGGGCTTCCGTTGTAGAGCCCGCGCTTCGGCATGACCAATTTTCGATTTCGAAGCGCAGGCTGTACGACGAAAGGGTGAAAAGTTGATGATTGAAGATTGAAGCAACTGATCTCTGCCTCTAAAAGTCTTCTCAAAAGGTGAATTTCTTAAAGTTTTAGGAGAGATTGCAAGAGATCGATTAATATATATGTTTGTTTGTCTTTCTATCTTTCGATCTCTAATTTGGGATATTCTCTTCTTTTACATCTTCGATTCACTCAATTACTCAAATTGTCTTTCGTTTATGGATAATAATGTCATAATGATATTATGCGTTTAATTAGAAAGACAAATATATTTTTAATTATGTGTTGCTTAATATTTTCCATGACAATGCTTGTTCGCATATCTCGTAATTGTATATAGGGTTAGTGTTAGCAGCTCTATTATGCTTTTTTTCAGACCAAATTGTTCCATTTTATCAATCACTGAATCCACTTTGTCACCTTTTTAATTATAGTTTTGATGGCTCCCTCTAATTTCTCTAATTTTGCCTAATTTCAAGTCCTATGGGCATAGGACTAATTCTCTTTTCACTGCAGTAACTCCTTAATCTGATTTCTCTTTTCTTTAGGGACCAATATGTTGCTGCCACCTCAGCCCTTCTATTTGGAGGAATTCTCAGACTTATTTAGTGAAGGTCATGTGCTAACCATGTGCTGAGGGTTTTATTTTGGGAAAGGGAAGCATATTTAAAGGGAGATGAAATGAGAAAGAGAGGATACGCACATTTTGGAGGCAGAAACGCAAGCTGAGGCAGGGAGCTCGTGTGGAAGGACCCAATCCGCCATCTCTTCACTCTTTGCTCAGATTTGCTAGTCTTTTATTCTTTCCCTAGCCTTAATTTCGTTCTTGTAATGGATTTTAGAGGCTAGACCTCTAATCTAGCTTGGTTGTATAGAGATATGGAGGATTTCATGTTTTGAGACTATACTTTGATCTTAATGCAATCTTATTTTCCTTTGAGTTTTGATTCTCTCTCTGATTTAGTTTTATGATTGTCTTGGATGGATTATGTTAGAGAGCTCCTAATTGTATTTCATTCATGATTAATCTTGTCATCTAGGCTCAAATCTTTGTTTGATGTTTAGAGAAGTGACACATGCTTTGTTAGTAGAATAGCTTCTTTTCTATTTTCAAAAGTATGAGAAGGAATCTCTAGTTTAGCTACCACCACTGAGACCTAGTTAAATTAGGCTTAGTTCATCTCTTGTTATAATTGTTCTTGAACTTGAGAGTCTGTTACTTAAGAGTTTGAGATAGATGAAGGTAGGTCGGTTCCAACTTCTGATTTTGTGAGATATTGATGAAATCTAACTTTTC
>QANZ01031018.1:19068-83102 GCA_003254925.1 Chamaecrista fasciculata | reverse complement strand
GAGCAATTGTTTGATCCGGAAATTGAGAAGACTGCTAGGAGATTAAGGAAGGAATCTGCATTGCAAAAACAAGGTTCTTCAGCCTCAGTTTCTGATACAGAGCACGTCTCTACTGATATTTCAGCAAGTTTGGTTGAAATGGATCAAAATCAGCAAGTTGATGCTGCACCAGTTGCTCCAATTGTACCTGTGGCACCTGCTATGCCCATAGTACCAGCTGCAGAGCGAACTTTACAAGAGTGTAATGCACCGCCAATTAATCATGCCCCATTGTGCATTGCTCCACCTCCTTTGGCTGTGAATTTGGAGCTGAAATCAGGACTTATTCAGCTGCTGCCCAAGTTCAGGGGCTTACAAAATGAAGACCCCTATAAGCATCTCCAAGCGTTTCATGCTGTTTGTGTTGCGATGAAGCCACAGAATGTGACAGTGGAAGATGTTAAAATGAGGGCATTTACTTTCTCTTTGGAAGATGCAGCGAAAGAGTGGCTATTCTACTTGACTCCCGGGTCCATCACTACTTGGGATCAGTTGGAACGGACCTTTTTGGACAGATTTTTCCCAGCTACTCGGGCTATAAACCTCCGTCGTGAAATTTCAGGCATCAAGCAAAAGGATTGTGAGACTCTGTATGACTACTGGGAGAGGTTTAAGAAGTTATGCGCCAGCTGCCCTCAACACGGGATTCAAGAGCAATCCCTCTTGACCTACTTTTATGATGGGCTTCTCCATGGTGAGCGAAGAATGATCGATGCAGCAGCGGGTGGACATTTTGTGACAAAGACGTCCGCTCAAGCTAGAGAACTTATCACTATCATGGCTTCCGCCTCTCAAAGTTTCAGTTCTGATGAGCAGACTTACAATAGACAACAACCATCAACTAGAGGAGTCAATGGGATTAATTCTTCTTCAGCCTCTGTAGATGCAAGATATGAACAACTTGCACAGTTGTATCATCATATGAATCAGCGCATGGATGGTCTTATGCAGGGGATGGCGATGCCAAATCCTCAAAATGTTCAAATTCGGCCTTGTGGGCTTTGTGGTCTTGTTGGGCATCCTACTGATATGTGTCAATCTCTTCAAGGAGATGGTACTGAATTTGTGAATGCTGCTGGGAACTATCACCAAGGGAATTTTCAGCAAAGACGGTATGACCCTTATTCAAACACATATAACCCGGGTTGGAGGGATCATCCTAATTTCAGTTATGCCCCACGCCAGCCTAATTTGCAAAACTCCTTGCCCAAACCAGCAGCTCCTCCTCTCCAAATCGCAGGACCAAGTTCATCTTCCCAATCTTCCCAACCGAATTCTCTTACCTTATCATTTCCAGCGGGAAGTTCTTCGTCTCTAGCAGATGTGGTTAATGCCTTGGCACAAAACACTATTCAGTTTCAGAAAGATGCTATTCAGTTTCACCAAGACACAGTGAAATTCCAAGTTGAGACCCGAGAGACCATGAAAAATATGGATAACAAAGTGACAACCGGTCTTCAAAGTTTGGAACAACAATTCAATCAACTTGCCACTTCAGTAAGGAGGTTAGAATCACAAGGGAAGCTTCCATCTCAGACTGAAATTAACCCCAAACAAAACACTAGTGCAGTGAAATTGAGAAGTGGAAAAGAATTGGAAGATCCATCCAGTAGCAAGTCCTATGGGCATAGGACTGAGGCAGAAATCACAGTGCAGCGTCCTGACCCTGCACCAGCAGTAGAAAATCCATCTCAGCCTCCCAAATTCGTTGTGAAGCCTCCTTTTCCTCAAAGATTCATGAAAACTAACAAGGAGAAGGAGGAGAAAGAGATACTTGAGACATTTCGGAAAGTGGAGATCAATATCCCTCTTTTGGACGCTATCAAGCAAGTTCCCCGCTATGCCAAGTTTCTCAAGGAGTTGTGCACTAATAAGAAAAAGATTTCGGGCTATGAGAAGATACATGTGGGAGAAGGTGTGTCCGCTGTGATTCAGAAAAAGATGCCTCCCAAATGCAAAGATCAAGGAATGTTCGCTGTACCATGCAAAATAGGTTCAGCAGATGTGACACAAGCTATGTGTGACTTGGGATCATCCATCAATGTCATGCCCTTGTCATTTTTCAAGACTCTAAGCGCTGGAGAACTCAAACCAACAGAAGTGGTTGTTCAATTAGCTGATCGTTCATTGGTTTTCCCCAAGGGAGTGCTTGAGGATGTCTTAGTGCAAGTGAATGACCTTATTTTCCCAGCAGATTTTTATGTCCTTGATATGGAGGGAGAGTCATGCCCGAAACAATCTGATATACTCCTTGGAAGGCCATTTTTGAGTACAGCTCGTGCTAAAATAGACGTGCATGATGGAACACTTAGCTTGGAATTTGATGGAGAAGTGGTGAAATTCAATGTTTATGAAGCTATGAAACTTCCTAGTGAAGACTTCTCTGTTTGTAGAGTTGATATCATTGAGCCAATTGTTCAAGAAGTCTTTGAGCTTTCCCATGATGATTACCTTCATTCTGTTCTTAGTCACCCCGTTACTCATGAGAAATTGGGGGTCCTTAAAGAAGAAATTGAAGTCAATCCATTCCTTGAAGAGTTGGTGAATCACTTAGATGAAGCTGAGTTGGAGGAAGAAACTTCAAATCATGTCACTGCTGTCCCTCCTCATCCTAGATTGTTGCCTTCCATAGTGCAACCACCATCTTTAGAGCTTAAAGAGTTACCGAAGCATCTCAAATATGCTTACCTTGGTGAAAATGAGACGCTTCCGGTGATTGTCTCTAGTAAACTCACTGTTGAGGAAGAAAGACAACTCGTAGATGTTCTTAAGGACCACAAAGAGGCTATTGGATGGACTATTGCTGATATTAAAGGCCTCAGCCCATCTCTTTGCACACATAGAATTTTGTTAGAGGAAGAGACTAAACCAAGTCGCCAAGCTCAGCGCCGTCTCAACCCTTTGATGATGGATGTTGTGAAGAAGGAGGTGCTGAAATTACTTGATGCAGGGGTGATTTATCCTATTTCAGATAGCAATTGGGTTAGCCCGGTTCAAGTTGTGCCTAAGAAGACGGGTATAACAGTGGTCAAGAATTCTGAAGGAGAATTAGTGCCAACACGAGTGCAAAATGGTTGGAGAGTTTGTATTGATTACCGGAAACTGAATGCCTCCACAAGGAAGGATCACTTCCCACTCCCGTTCATTGATCAAATGTTGGAGAGGCTTGCCGGAAACACTCACTTCTGCTGCCTTGATGGCTATTCTGGGTTCTTTCAAATTCCAGTGGCACCGGAAGACCAAGAGAAGACGACTTTTACCTGCCCTTTTGGAACATTTGCTTACCGACGCATGCCCTTTGGACTTTGTAATGCGCCGGGCACTTTTTAGCGGTGTATGGTCAGTATCTTCTCTGAATTTGTTGAAGAAATCATTGAGGTTTTCATGGATGACTTCACTGTTTATGGGAAATCATTTGAGGCATGCTTGGCCAACCTCAAAATCATTCTTCAGAGATGTGTGGAGACCGGTTTAGTTTTAAACTATGAGAAGTGCCACTTCATGGTGGACCAGGGACTAATTCTAGGCCATGTTGTTTCTTCCAATGGGATTGAGGTTGATAAAGCGAAAGTGGATGTCATTAAATCTCTTCCCTACCCCACTTCGGTTCGGGAAGTGCGTTCTTTTTTGGGACATGCTGGTTTCTACAGGCGCTTCATCAAAGACTTCTCCAAAATTGCTCATCCCCTTTGTCTCCTACTTCAAAAGGATGCAAACTTTGAATTTTCAGATCAGTGCAAGCAAGCTTTTGACATTTTGAAGGACAAGCTGACGTCTGCACCCATCATGCAACCTCCAAATTGGGATTATCCTTTTGAGATCATGTGTGATGCAAGTGACTTCGCTATGGGCGCGGTCCTGGGACAGCGGATAGATAAACACTCTACTGTTATTTATTATGCTTCTAAAATGCTTGATTCAGCTCAAAAAAATTATACTACTACTGAAAAAGAGATGCTTGCTATTGTTTTTGCTCTTGATAAATTCCGCTCATATGTTTCAGGTGCTGAAATAATTGTTTATTCGGATCATGCAGCCATTAAATATCTCCTGCAGAAGAAAGAATCTAAGGGGCGGCTAATCCGATGGATTTTACTCCTTCAGGAGTTCAACCTGAAAATAAAGGATAAGAAAGGAGAGGAAAATTTAGTAGCTGATCATCTTAGTCGTTTGCTGAATGAGGGGGATTCTTTACCTATTAATGACTCTTCCCCTGATGAAAATTTACTTTCTCTTTCTTCTTTTACTCCCTGGTATGCTGACATAGTTAATTTCTTGTCTACCGGGTTGATTCCAGGAGATCTTTCAAGAGCCGAGAAGGACAAGATTAAAAGGGAGGCTCGTCATTACATTTGGGATGATCCCTATCTTTGGAAATGTTGTTCTGATCAAGTCCTACGCCGTTGTGTTCGTGAGGATGAATTTGACTCTATTATGAAGTTTTGTCATTCTTATGCATGTGGTGGTCACTTTGGTCCCCAGAAGACAGCAAGGAAGATCTTAGAATCTGGATTTTACTGGCCGACTTTGTTTAAGGATGCTTACTTGTTTTGCAAGACATGTGCAAGTTGCCAAAAGGTTGGTAACTTGAGTTCTAGAAATCAAATGCCACTGCATCCTATCATCGTCTGTGAAGTTTTTGATGTCTGGGGAATCGATTTTATGGGACCATTCCCCTCTTCCTTTGGCTACACTTATATTCTTCTGGCAGTAGATTATGTATCTAGGTGGGTGGAAGCCAAAGCTACAAGAAACAATACTGCAAAAACCGTGACTGATTTCATCAAGTCCCATATCTTCTCGCGGTTTGGAACACCACGTATCATCATCAGTGATAGGGGAGCTCACTTCTGTAACAAGGCATTCGCCAGCTTATTGGGAAAATATGGTGTGACACATCGTACTTCTACAGCTTATCATCCTCAGTCAAATGGACAAGCTGAAATTTCTAATAGAGAGATCAAGTCTATTTTGGAAAAAACTGTGAATCCCAATAGGAAGGATTGGAGTGTGCGCTTGGATGATGCACTATGGGCATACCGCACAGCTTATAAGACACCAATTGGTATGTCTCCATTCCGACTTGTGTATGGGAAGGCTTGTCACTTGCAATTGTAATAATGTGCATAGACTCTTTGATTAGCAAATCTGATATTTCTGCAGTTTTAGAAGAAATTTCTCTCCAAAATATCTCTCAAATGATCAGATTTTGTTTACAATTGATATACCCTGATCATCAATCTTATATTTCTGCCTTTGATTCCTTTTAGTTCTCTTTTATTCTTTCTTGACATACTTGGAGAAAACTCTTATCTAATTAAGCCTAGGAAGAGTTTAGGGTATTTTACTTGGATCCTTTTGAAATTAGGCCAACTCTATGTTCTTCAATAAGAATTAGAATACCGATCATTCTAACTAAGTATTTCTTTTTAATGTTTTATATTTGTTTAAAATGAATGAATAATTAATATAATATAGTATTTTAGATAAAGAAACTTGTTATTTCACATCCCTAAATCAATTCCTGAATAATTAAAATATATAATTTGATTCCTGAAATATGTCATTTGTCAATAATTTCGTCAGAATTTGAGTTGATTTTGAACTTTTTAGTCTATAATCTTGTATTTTTTAGTATTGGAATTTGTATTTTGATCAATTTAATCCAAAGATGAAACCGTTGGCGATTGTGATATTTCACAAACTAATAAGTCATATATTTTGACGTTTGTTGATTCAGTATAAATTTAAGGACTAAATAATAAGTTTTTACCTTTACATATTATATTCATTTAAATTTTATATTTAATTATATTTTTGATAAATTCATACTAAAGCGAATTCAAATAAAAATAATACAAATTGATTGTGCAACCTCCTATTTATCCCTAATCGTATATGATTATGAATTATCAACTTTGTTTATTCCCCAAGTTCTGATTTCCCTATGAAGATATAAGGATTTTGATTATTAAAATACTATTTTGAGTCTTAATTTTTATTAAAATATAAATTAATTGAAATATAACAAATATGATATATCCCTGCAGTCATAGTGATAAAGAAAAAATTTACCCTCTAAACCCCTTCTTGTGTAGGTCTCTATTTTTATGATATTCAAATAATTTAATTAAATTATTCCTATAAATACATAAAGATATGACTTTTGAAATCGAATAGTATATGATATAAAATATCAGAAAAATAAAAATAATAATTTATTCTTTATCATCAATGCTCTGTTATTGTATAAATTTGTTTTAATTTTCACAGTAGAGAAAGACAGGTCATAGAATATTTGGATTGGTGAACTGAAGATGGAAACAGAGAAGGCACATCCTCAAATTATACTTTGAATATTTATACTTGTTGTTTCTCCTTATTTTCCTATGATTTACATATCTTCTATTCTTGAGAAAACTTACTTTTTAGTCCCTGAATTATTACTAAGTCAATGGTTTAGTTGTAGGAAAATATGAAACAGTCCTTGAATTTTACACCATCGTCAACCTTTTGGTCCTTGAATTGTAGGAAAATATGAATTAGTCCTTGAATCTTACACCACCATCAACCTTTTGGTCCCTGAATTGTAGAGAAATACGAATTAGTCCCTAAATTTTACAAAAGAGTCAACCTTTTGGTTCCTAAGCTGTTAACCGTTGTGCATCATTACACCACAGTCAATGACCAAAAGGTTAATGGTATTGTAAAATTCAAGGATTGATTCGTATTTTGACCAAAAGGTGTGGTGGTGTAAAATTCATGGACTGATTCATTTTTTCTTACAATTCAAGGACTAAATCATTGACTCAGTGACATTTCAAGGACCAAAATATAGGTTTTCTCTCTATTCTATTGTTTCCCATTCTTAATTATTGATTACATTGTTTCAGAGCTTGAATCCATGAAGAGGAAAAGGAACATATTATTAGAAGATGAAGGATCAAGCTCCATGAGTAGTGTCGTCAACACTCAGATAACACCAACAAGAGAACCCCATGAAAGTGAAACCAGAGATTTGTTGAGCAATTTGCCAGATTCTGTCATTCATCACATCTTCTCCTTCCTTTACTCCAACGAGTCAGTCAAATTGGCTGCAGTATCCACAAGATTTCGAGACCTAAGCATCACATCACCCACCTTGAACTTTTTATTACTCCATCGTCCTAATAATGCCACATGCTTATCATGCACATTATGCAAATCTTTCATCTCATTCATCACCAAACTCCTTCATCAACGCCAATCCTTCCCCATTCGCCGCCTCTCATTCCTTTGCTACACCCAAAATGAAAACCTTGCCACCCACACTGGGAAGCTCACCAACAATGGATTCGCCAAGCCATCACAAGCTTCCACGTGGAAGAGCTAAGCCTCACATTAACAATGTCAGGTCTCAATTTCATAGATTCATTACAATCACAATGGCTCTTCTCTATTTTCAATCCTCGATGCTCCCTTAAGTCTCTCATCATATCGATGGATGGTGTCAAATTGAAGCTTCCAGAAAAAGCCACACTTCCCTCACTCCATACTCTATCTATGACAAGCTTTTATGTGGTCTCCTCTGAGCCAATCGGCGAGTGGGTTTGTAAGAACTTCCCTAATTTGAAGCGACTCTCTCTCGTGAACGTCGATTGGGGCACGTCCTTCAACATTCGAAGCACGTGCATTGAGGATTTGACCGTTGAGGATCCAGGAATTTTCACTTCTATGAAGATTTATGCTCCGAATCTGATAACCTTCGAATTCAAAACCTATTTTATTAGGCTTCCGAGTCTTCATGAGGATCTTGGTATGGAATTTTTCACGCCTAATTTGGAGAAGCTAAGATGAATAGGTAATGCTAGAACGCTGAGACGGGAAGGAGAGATTCTAGGGGAGAATTTACAAGATGCATGTTTCATGTTCGAGCATGATGATAAGTCCCAAGGTATAGAAGATTTCATCATCACTATTGTTCGAGGTGTACAATGTGCCAGGGGATTATGTGTTGATAGTAGAATTTTCAAGGTAATTAATTAATTGATTTATGTTAAATTATACTAAGACTATGTGAGTTTTAGGTCAGGGGTAAAATACACCCTTGATTTAGCAATTTCGTTCACTTAAAATTCCTTAATTTTAAAACTTAATAGTCACCTCTTAAGTTTTTAGTTTTGTTCATTTAAGATTCTTGAGCTTTCAAAAAAGTAAACTTATCTAGTGGTACTAAGTGAGCAAAATTAAAACACAATGATTCCAATTCCAAGTGAACAAAGTTGAAGACTCAAAGAGATTGTCTATCAAGTTTTGAAACTTAGGAATGTTCTTCATCTCTAATCTAAAGCTCAGAAGGTCTTAGTACAATTTAACTATTAATTAATTAGTTTATGAAACTAATAATTATTCAAGATGTCATTTTGTGAGAACTTTGTCAAACTTAATGTTATTTTGCAGTTTCTTTTTGAAGACCCAAGCAATTTGTTTGGGAACCTTCGGCACTTGTGTCTGATAGTTGGATTTAGAAGGGAAGATGAAAAGTATATATTCCCTCTCTTACAGAGAGCGCCCAATTTGGAGTATCTTGTTATCAAAGAGCATTATGAAAATGAGATTAAATTGTCCTCAAACGACAGCCTATTCAATTTTCTACATGATTCTGAGGTACCATTTTTCACTTACACCTTACTGGTAGCTTCAAAAATACTTAACATTATGAGGTGTGCATAGAGATATAATCAAAATACATAAATATTGAATCTAGACTTATATTTGAGTGTAAAAGGTAAATGCATTTGCCTATGAGTACTTATAAGATATTTGTACTCTATCTTATTTACTTTCCCAAATTTGACGTGTATATATAATTTTAAGAGAATTTAATCCGAAGAGATACCAACATGTATAATTTATCCATTCTTTATTTTGTATGAATTAATTTCAGGATGTTGACAAGGTGTTGTTATTGATCATTGAATCGAGCTTAAATAGTGATGGAGTTGGGTTAATGTCAATTGGAGGAGTGAAGGAAGTGGATATTAAAATAAGTAAATTCAACAAACAAAACATTCTTTTGATAGGGATGGTGATGAAGATATGCAAAGACTTGGAGAAGATGATTATTAGATATCCTTATTACTGTGAGAAGTGGATGAACCAATTGGGTGTGCAAGATGCCATTCAAAGATTTGACAGAGGCTCCTCCTCACTCCAACTTTTTCTGTGGCCTATAAATTATAGAGCGCCCTCCCTCCAAAATACATGGATCTTGTATAGGGAAAGTCATTTGAGATTAAAATGATGTTATTTTAAAGAATTTTTTATTAACTTTAGACTCGAAATAATAAGTTATTTGGTAGTTTTGACTTTAATATTTAAGTTTTTATCCTTCTAGTTCTCATTTTCTTACTCGATCAACTTTAAATATTTATTAGTATATTTTTTATTATTTTAAATTAAATATGTTATTTTTAATTTATTTAATTATCAATAGTCTGATCTCAGTTGGACCATTGAATCTTTAAGGGTCTGATTGGTTGCCCTGTTTCCTGTTTCCATTTTCACTGAAAACAGGAAATATGACTGAAAACGTGTTTTGTACAGTTTTTTTGGAAATGTTTTCTGGAAACATTTTCTGAAACAGGCTGAAAACAGGAAACGTCAAAAAGACGTTTCCAGTATTTCCAAAAACAAACTTATGATATTTTGCAACATTACACAAAAGTAAACTATTTAATCATGTTAATATCATCATTTAGCTATAATCAAACTTAAAAACATATAAAAATTAGCGTTATTCAAGTTAACATAATTTAAATATGAATGAAAACGATTTTTTAACTTTATAAAACAAACATATTTCTTAAATATTGAAAATTTTGAAATGAAAATAGAATTCCAGAAATGGAAACAGAAAATGAAAACAGGAAACATTTTCTTAAACCAATCAGGCCCTAATTAACTGGTTTAATAGCCTGTCCGGTTTTAAAAACCTTAGAAATTATTGAAACATTTAGAAATATTCAAATCTCTTTAAAATTGTCTTTAAGAACATAAAATTCCAAAAACATAATTTCTTGACAAAATTTATTTCGTTGGATTTGTTGCCATGAGTAGATTTTAGATACGCATTTTATTTTTTAAATTTTTATCTCTATCAGTTATTATTTCTACTCAAAAGTGTTATATTATGGTGTCAAAATAAAAAGTCAAGTGAAATTTTTTATTCCGTTTGCTTTCAAATTTTTATCGCAAGTTCATTTAAATATTTAGATATCAAATATAACAATTAAAAATATTAAACTATCGGATTTACTAATTTATAAAAATTTTAAACTAAGACTCTTAATATTAACCTAAGAGTTTTTAGTTTAAAATTTTTAAAAATTAGCAAACCTGATAGTTTAAAATTTTAATTGTCATATTTAAAATCTACATATTCTTATAAGTTTGTGGTAAAAATTTGAGAGAAAATAAAGTTAAAAATTTTCACATGACTTCTTATTTTGATACCGTAATATAATACTTTCGAGTAAGAAATAATAAATAATAGAGATAAAGCTTTCAAAAATAAATTGTATATCTAGAACATACTCATCGCAGCGAATCCAATGAAATACAATTTTTCAAGAAATTACATTTATATAATTTTGTGTTTTTAAGGGCTATTTTGAAAAGATTTAAATATTTCTGGGTGTTTTAGTAATTTTAGACTCTTTTCATGCATTAAAATTGTCTTTTATCCCCAAAAGTTGGTTAAAATTACAAAATAGCTTCATAAGTATCGAGTTACGTTAGTTTTCTAACGGAATTTAAGCTCATGGTACCAAAGTGTTAACAGAGAATATCAGAAGGTATCAGAATGTCACTTTTTAAACCACAAAATATCAAAATGAAATATAATCAAATCACAGGATACCAAAATATAATTTATCCTAAATTTAAAGAAGAAAACAAAGTTAGTTTCTTTCATTACTTTGATTTTTAACCAAAGCATCCCTTAAATAGTAGAATGATATGTCACTAGTGTTTTTAACTTAAAACCAGAGGACCGGAAAGTAAGCATATAATAAAAAATCAATAATTATATTAAAAATTTAATCCATTGGGAATGTTTGGGATATCCATATCTCACCAATATCTTTCCGTATCACTATGTTACCTTTTTTTTTTTTTTTTTAAAATAGAACAGTTACAAAGGAATGAGATACAAACCGTCAATGTTAACAATTATAACTTGAAGCACCACCCCAAACTTCTCTCACATACTCATTGCCTTCACAATAGGACCAAGAGACTGTACAATGTCCCATGAGTCCTATTATGTCATCCCTCACAAGCCTTTCCTCAGCAGATCCCACCACATTACCCAAAATATTAACAACCAATTTCGAAGAGATACCTACACAAAGATTGGGGGTTAGATTCTAAAAATCAATAAAAAGATCTCTAATAAAAACCAAAAAAGCCAAAGATTTAGAAGTGTGAGCCTCCAAACATTTCCCATTCCATCTAAAAGCCACTCCATACCTAAACCAGACAGCAGCAAGCCAAACCTTATCTCTGCTTCTGCGGCCACCGAGTATCAGACATTCTAAGATTCTGCTAAGAATTTGATCTGGCGTTAGTGCGACCTTATTGATGTGGTTTTTTATTCACCGCGGCTTTGATTCTCTGAACAACATCCATCGGATTAGGCTTCATACCCCTCCAAACAACCTCATTCCTTGTTTGCCAAATAAAATACAATGTGATAAAAAATCAAATCAATAAGGTCCTATCCTCCTCGCCACCTTTCAGATAAGATAGACATCGGAGTCTAAGCCACTCCACAATGTCATTTTCAGCAATACAATCCATTCTCATGGAGGGAGGAACCCCAAACCAGACAGCCTGGGCAAAAACACAAGTTCTAAAAATATGGTCAATGGATTCCCCAGGGTAGTCACAAAAAGAGCAAGGGAACTGACCCGACATATGATGATCCTTGAGGACTTCATCACAAGGAGTGGCCAAGTTGAGGAGCTTCCATATGAACATAAGAACCCGCATGTGAGCTTTAACCTTCCAGAAAGGCTTCCAAGGAAAATTTTGAATATTCCCAACACTTCCATATGTGTCATGAGTAAATAAATTGTAGCCGACAGCGAGAGTGTATACACCATTTCTTGCATTCGACAACACCAACTTGTCATCTTTATAATAGAAGTTGGAATGAATGTAGAGACTATATAAGGAGCTTAAACTATACTATAAAGATTTAGGACTTTAGACCTATCCCAACATCTCTTTCGTTAAACAAATTAGTCACGCGAACCATGTCTCTTTCAACATTTGTAAGGCGAATCCAAAATCTGCTAGCAGTATCGATAGTACGTCCATTGCCCACTTGCCACCTCAAATGATCTCTGATCAAATTGACATTTCTCTGCATACTCTTCCAACAGGCCGATTCAAGAGTAGAATTCTTGAACTCCAAATCAGATTCTTTCTTAACGTATTTATGCATAACTCACTGTGAAGACAAGGAGTTAGGTTTACTTACCACTCTCCAAATATGCTTTGACAAGAGAGCTTGATTAACAAGACTAAGATCTCGCAAGCCTAACCCCCCATCCCTTGTATGTCTCCTTAGAACATTTTTCTTCAGAAGATGAATCTTCTCCTATCACCCTTAAAAACCCAAAAGAAATTTGTAATAACACTATTCATCCTCTCTGCGTCTTTCTTTCTAAGTTGAAAATTCGACATCTTGTATATGGGATCAGATTGAAGGACAAACTTAATGAGAGTACATCTTCCGGCTTGAGAAAGAAGCGAGGTCATCCATCCTCGAAGTTTGCATTCCAATCTATCAATGACACCTGCCCTATTTTCCTTGATCACATTATCTCCATCCACCAACAGACCCAAATATTTTCCTAGCTGGTTCGCGACCTTGACACCTAGAGTGTTGGCCATGAACTTTTTGAAAACTCTAGGGGTATTTGGACTGAAGATGGCTAAAGACTTCTCAAAGTTAACCTTTTGACCGACCAGAGAGCAATAATTCTACAGAAATCTCTTAACCACCTCACACGAAGATTGAGTTGCTTGAAAAAATAAGATGGTATCATTAGCATACATTAAATGAGAGATCACTGGGCCAGTTCTCACATATCTCAAACAAGACAGTTCTTTAGCGTCCTTTGCCTTCTGAAGCATCAGAGATATCACATTGGAGCAAATAATGAACAAAAATGGGAAAAGTGGGTCACCTTGTCGAAGACCTCTGTATGGAGAGAAACTGCCAATCCTGTGCCCATTCAACAGAAGATTGAAATTGACTGTGGAGACACATTGAAGAACAAGATTAACAAAATGGTTGGGAAATCTCATCTTTATGAGCACAACATTCAGAAAATTCCAACTGACTCTATCATAAGGTTTTGCCATATCAAGTGTCAGAGCACACCAGTGATATTTGTTGTTCCTCACCTTGTGAACAGTAGACATAAGTGTTGGGAATCCTAGGCGCCTAAGGCAGCGGAAGCAAAAATAAAATAATTAAAAACGCCTAGGTCCTATGATTCCCGAACGGATCCGCTAGTAGAATTTAAAACTTTTGGTTAGTGTTATACCTCAGAGTTTCAAACGTTGGTTGNAACGGCCAATCAAAGGGAGTTCGTGTTGGGAATCCTAGGCGCCTAAGGCAGCGGAAGCAAAAATAAAATAATTAAAAACGCCTAGGTCCTATGATTCCCGAACGGATCCGCTAGTAGAATTTAAAACTTTTGGTTAGTGTTATACCTCAGAGTTTCAAACGTTGGTTGTACGGGGCGAGTTCCACGGATCCACTCCCAGAGTTCTCCCTCTGCCAGTAATCCACACGAACAGTTTCTTTGACCACCGAGGTGCTAGCCTCCAAATTCTTTTCTCAAAAGAATTTCTGGGACCAATCTACAGACCTCTGAATTTCAAGAACTCCTTCTTGATGATTCAGATTTTGGAGGTGGCGCTAGAAGAATCCCCCCACAAGAACTCCTTCTTGCCTATTCTTCTCTCAAACCCTAATTATATGAGCAAAATCGAAATTCTCTAACTCTTAGAGAAAGTCGATTTTCTCTATGTGTGTGCAAAGGATTATTTTCTCTCTCTAACTCTTAGGAGGAAAATCAAAACTAGGGTTTCACTTGTTGTGTATAGTGTAAGTCGACTTACACCCTTAAATAGGGAAGAATTTTGGTGATTTTAAAATTCCTAAAATAAAGATATTCTGATAATATAATTATTTTAGGCCTTGAATTTATAATTATAATATTTCCTTAATATTATAATTTAAACTCAAAATGCAATCTTGGAGAATCAAATTGAGAGATCAAATCTCCCAATGGGACCCACCTTCATGCGCCTAAACCCTCCCTTAATATCCTTGGAATTTAATTAATCAAAAACCTCTAATTTTTGATTCACCAAAGATATTAAAAGATATCACCAAATCTTTTGAATTTCAAATCTCCATTTGAATTTCAAATAATAATTGAATTAAATAAAACAATTTTATTTNTGGCAGTATGGCATCCCCATGACCTACAAGTTATGAGCGGACTCTAGCAAGCCATCATAACTACCCAAAATCCGTGAGTGATCGTTCGGTAACCGGAAGAACGACTTAACCTCAGTACCTCCGTGTACGTGATCCGTTTGTCCTACGATATCTTGGTCATGGACTAGGCACAGGTATGTCATCCATAATCCAAACCTCAACTTTCTCGATTCCTTGAGTAAGTCCCAAATTCCCGCGTGGCAACGCATTTTCCTGGACAGACTCATCGAGGGCGCCAGTTAGATATCTCTCAAATTAATGAGGGACAAAATCCCATTTTGGCCAATCCACATTCCACTGCAGAGCAATCAACCAGTCCCGTACTTAGCCCGTATAACTACCCTGTTACGGGCAGCGTTAGACTAAGCCAAAGACTGACAACTGCAACGCTGGAATAGTCATTGACCTCAGGTCAAAGGCATCGCTACAGGCGTACTAGGAGAAACTAGCTGATGACTAAACCCATGCAGGATTCTCCGGGTCAGTCCAGCAATTCGTAACCACCTTACGTAATTGCACAATGACTCTCGTCCCAGCATCTAGTGCGTGCATCTCATGCACCGAGGTCATGCTGGTCTTAGTTTATTTTTGCTCCCACAAAAATAATCGACCAGGGACAATTTTAGATTAATTATCTCATAATTAATCATGGACGTTATCATAGTAAACATGCGAATGATATGACAACACATTAATTTATCTTCCATAAATTAATAATATGTTCACAACATATTTATCAAATAAAATGATTGGCCCTAGGGCACAATCTCCAACAATAAGCTCAGCCACCAGAAAGATATTATCATTGATTTGTCTACCCTTAATGAAGGCACTTTGGAAAGGAGATATCAAAGAGTTCACCATTGGCTTAAGTCTATTGGCTAAAATCTTTGCAATGATCTTATAACACACATTACAAAGACTAATAGGCCTGAAATTCTTCAAAAGCGTAGGATTCTCCACTTTAGAATCAAGGTAATGTTCGTTCTGTTGAATTCTTTTAGCAAAAAACCTCTACAAAAGAATGTTCTAACCATTCTCACAATATCATCTTTGACAACATCCCAAAAGGTCTGAAAGAAACCAGCAGGAAGACCATATGGACTAGGAACCTGATAGGGTTTCATCTCAAAAACTACTTGATCTCGTCCTCATCCACTCCATTGAGCGGCGTCTCACACTTATCATCATTTAGACAAGGAAAATTAAACCCTTCCAAGGCCATTTCAATCTCATTGACTGATTTTTCATCATCCATCTTATAGACATCCCAGTAGTAATTAAGCACGAACTCCTCCAAATCTTCTTGATTATCAATCCAGTCTCTATTTTCGGTTAGCAGCTTGGTGATCTTGTTGGAAAGTCTCCTTTTCCTCACCACAGTATGAAAATATTTAGTGTTCCTGTCACTGGAGATTAACCAAAGTTGGTGAGCTCTCTGAGCCCATTGAATTTTCTCCCTCTCAAGCCATTTTTCCAGTTCTGAGCGAACTTCACTTTCTCTTTTCAGTAAATCCGGATCAGAAGCATAATTCAAGTCAATATGAATAATAGCCAACTTTGAGTTCAGCTCATTAATGTGTCTTTGGATACTGCCAAACTGGCTATTTGTTTCCCAAAAAAAATTTAATTCAAATATAATTTTTTTCTCATTACAATTTCATTCCAATATTTAGAATTTGGATCCCCATGTGGTGTACTATAAGTGTAGTGTTGAGAGAGAAAAAGTGTCAGTTAGATCCACATCTCTGACACTTTTTATCTCTAACTGTTTCTTTCTCTTTCAACACTACACTTGTAGTATACTATAGGAGATACATGTCCCCAATAACTGTTGAATTTCTAACATAGTCACACTTAAATACTTATAATTATCTATATTCTTTTTTTTTTTTTTTGTTAAAATAAGAAAACAACAAAATAGGCTACACAATACCTACAATCCTAGAAAAGCAAACACCTCTCATATCAGCAAGGAACTTGTCCACACAACCAATAGAACAATTGTTGAACTCATGCAACCCAAGAGAAAGATTATGAGGAGAATTTGCCATCCAATCAGCAACTTGATTGGCTTCACCGTAAACATGCCTCGCATAATTACTTAATTTGTAATACAAATATCAAAAAGTAAAAAAATATTAAACAAAATAATAATTTGAACTACCTTCATTTATTACTTTTATGACTTTCTCTATTGATATATTATTTATTACTACTCAGTCTCTCTCTCTCACAAACACACACACGTGTGTTTCACACACGCACATATATATAAATATTATTTTATATATTATATATTATATACATAATTTAATTAAAGAAAACTTATTTTGATCTTTGAAATTATACCAACTCAACAAATCAATATTTAAGTTATAAAAAATAATAATAATATAAAATATATAATTCATTCCAAAAAAAAAGTACAACTTAGTAATTGTATTTTTTTTGGATAATACATTGAATTATTGTAATCATCAACTATTTTTTTATCAATAATATTTTTGTAGATTAAAAATAAAAAAATAGTAATAGTATAAAATAAATAATTCAATCCAAAAAACTATACGATGTAGTTCCTGAATTATTGTAATTATCGATGTTTTTTATATCAATAATATTTTTGGTTGTGTAAAAATAAAAAAAAAAGATTATTTCATTAAAATAATGATATAAAATATGCAACTCAATCCATCCATATTATTTATATTTTAGCGCCTCCTCCAATATAATTATATTGGCCAAAAAATCTTTAATATCTAATTTTTCAATAACACAAATTTTAAAACAATTTCATTATCATTTATTATATTAAAACAACAACCAAATACCAAAATGAAATATCTTTTATTATCAATTATTATTTTTACCGTTATACAATTTTAAAATAATTACACAATTATTTCAATCAACTACTATTATTAATTTATTACTTACCGATTTCAATAATTTCATATCCCATTATATCTAATATTTCTCACTTATCCAAATACTATTTTATAATTTCAATATATTATCAATATTTTTTCAATATGTCTTCAATACCGTACTATATTAAAAAATTCTTATTGCTATCTGAAATAAGTCCTTTTTGTTTTTTTAGTTGACAGGAAATATACTAAAAAGGCCCAATTTTAAAGAAAAAAAGATTAAAGATTACAGAAAAAAGATTATAGACTGGCCTCAAAAAGATTAAATCTTTTCTACTTTCAAAGAGCAAGTTGTTTACAAATTTATTTTTTGAAATTGCCCTTGTGATCTTTCTATTTCTACAACTATCTGTAGTTGAAAAGGACTTAAAAAGGAAAAAAATTGACATTTGCCTCCATTTAGTTATGATAACATAGTCAGTTGGGCAACTCAAACCCCTTGGGAAATCATTGCGTCTTTCTCTTTAATTGCTCTAAAACTCAAGTCATAACATTTGGCACCCATTAGGAAAAGTTACATCGTCTCAATCTTTAGTAACTTTCAAGTTCCAACCAAAAATGACTCCAAGTAAGGCTGACCGTATTCACAATCATATTCACATTCATCACTGATCTGACCCAAAATGAACATATAATTTTGGTCATATCTTGTTATTATTAATATACATCCTTAGCTAATTATCCATAATATGACCAGAGATTGATATCATAGATGTTGCATTAAGATTAGTATAAAAACCACAAATTAACAACTATTTTATGAATCTATTCTTATTAAAGTATTTTATAAGATTTTGCATAATCGTTTGTTAAGTGTTTCAGCCGAGAACTATAAAAATAACAAAGGAATCATCTAGAAGATAGCAAAAAGCGCAAAAAATCCCTTGCGTCGTTGCATGAGCCACCGGCGCAAGGAAGGTAAATCCTGCTGCGCAAGTATCTGAGGGGAATATGACGTCAGCAAATATCTTCAGCGCAATATTACGTTGTGCCGTCACTTGAGCCAACGGCCCAAGTTGGAAATCTCGCGGCGCAGGATATTCCGAAGCTTAAAGTTATAATTTGGACGGTTGAGATTCAAGATATGAAGATATAATCGAAAAATCGCAGATATTTCGTTGCGCCTTCGTGTTGGGCCGCCGACGCAAGCAACGGCACAAGCGCAAAAATATTCCTTGACTTGCGAACCAAGCACATTTTTCAGGACTATAAATAGAGAGCAACATTCCACGCTCAACACACCAATTCACACAATCCAGCGCTAATTCGCAGTTCCAGAGCGCAGTTCTAAACACGAGAGAGTTATTGAGAGTCTTCATATGGAATCTAATCAAGGTTTTGTTTATTTCTCCATGATGAGAGGCTAAACACTTTTGCTTCCCAACGGAGCATCATGAAGGAGGCTAGAGCTCAATGTTCTTTATAGTCCAGGAAGTGTCGTTATTTAGATTATGTTTATTTGTTAATTGTTCTTAGATTTAGGTATTTCTTTTAAGATACGATTATTGTGATTGATAGATCAGTACTTTATTAGGGAATGAAACCTTGACATTCCTGGAGTTTGTCTCTTTCACAATTAATAAAGTTTGCTCTTTTAGAGTTTGCTAAAGAGTGTTCTATCTATCTTAGAGATATAATTAGGATTGTTCTTTGTTTGTTTATTGTTCCGATGTGGCAATAATATAAATTGCCCCGAAGAGCTTTGACAAAATACTCATACCTAGTTTAGGTTGAGTGATTGATCTTAACCTTATATTCTCCACCATTGCTTGATTGATTGTGTTTTAGTATAAACACATCATTGGGTGTGGTATATAAACTCATCTATTTAAAGATATCTTCTACTATATTTTGTTGAGCAGGGAAGCCGGAGTTCGAGATACATGCGTTCTTCGTTCATTAGTTACCGTTTATCAGATAATTCGTTCTTTACTTTGCACTCTTAGTTACTATAATTCACTCTTGTAAGCCTTTGTCCCGTGTTCACTAAGACCTGTTTCTGATACAATTGATTGTTAAAATTCCTAGAAGTTCCGCGAGAAATTCGACCTTGGGTTAGAATCTATACTATATTCTAATAAATATAGTTATACTTGCGAGGCTCGAGTATAAATTTAATTTGACTTCCCAGGGCACCTTACGACAGGTGCCCAGTCAATCACCGATGAAAATAGATCACTTCATTAAAATTCATCTGGCGATATGTGATTACTTCAATTACGGTACTTAATAAAAGAGACTGACAAACAGATTTGTTGAAACGGGCAGCAAGATGTCAATGTATATGAGATTGCAGCTAATTATTTATAACTATATATGAGATTGCAGTTATGATGTGCGAAGAAAATGGAACATCATGAAATGCAGACGAATTCACGAAAATTTTAAAAGAAGGAAGCAAAACCTGAAAGAAGCAGAGACGAAGAGATTAGCCACCCCACCGTTGACGAGCACAAACCACGACGACAAGCAGCATCTTCCGACTTCTCTCGCAACGTTGGTCCTCTCACTTGCGGCTTCTCTACCTTACTATATCGACGGAGGGCATGAGGAATTAGGGTTGTGTTTGTGGGTTTAGTGTTTTTTTGGGGTCAAAGGGTCATTTTGGTCCTAAATGTTGGTAAAATATTTTATTTTGGTTCAAACTATTGAATTTGATCATATTTCTCTTGTCTCTCATTTCAAGTTCAAAGGCCTTGTTAAGAGAAACTCAGAGCTCTGAATTCGTCGCATTCGAATTTGAAACGAGAGAGATATGATCAACTTTGCTTGTTTGACCATGAAATGAGAAGTCTACATTTAGAACCGATTTGACCTCGTTTGCCGACGGCTCCAACTGGATAGAGAAAGTACTCTTCGAGAACAATACGTATCTCTAAACTTATCACGTTTGAACTTGAAACAAGCCACATTCAATTGTTGGGACCAAAATGAAACATTTTGCTAACATTTAGGACCAATTTTGAACATTTTGAAACATAATGGACCAAAATAAACATCAAGGCATACATTTAAGACTAAAATGAACCTTTAACCTTTTTTTTTAAGATCGGAGTATGTTCGTTTTTAAAATAACATGTTTTTAAAAAATTTATAATATATAAAATTATATATTTATAGTATTTACTATTTAATATTTTTAATTGTTGAAAATATATATATATATATATAAATTATTAATTATATATTAAAAAATACATAAAATATATAATTAATTTTAATTAAATCATTATTTTTTTAATAAATAATTTAATTAAATTTCTTTATTAATAAAAATATCATTAAATTAACCCATAATTAATTATTTCATCAATATATACAAATTCAAAATATATAAAATAAATAAAAAATTTTGGCTCAATCGAGCTCAGTGGCTCAGCCCGGGTCTGACCAAGCTGGGTCTTGAGTTCGATTGAAATGTGGTTTGACCCGATCCGTGAACACCTAAAATGGACTTGAAGGGACAAAATGTTAAAAATATTTGTTTGGATGTTTTTTGAATAATGAATACATAAATAGTCCATTATAGAGGAGCTGCTTCTCTTAGATTAATGATAGATAGACTATATATATTCCAAAGATTAATATAAAGAGTAAAACAATTGAAATGATAAAAATATTAAATGAGTAATTGTATAATAAGTCAAATAAAGACACACAATGTTATGTTATATATTATTGTTTAAAATATACATTTATCTCTTTTTTTACTTAAAAATATTATTTTATCATTTCCAATATTTGTTAATTTAGTATTTCTTTAAGTATTTATCGATTTAATTCTTATGATATTTTAATCATGTTGCCTAATTTCTTTTTTTCCTTACCAAAAGAAAATGTACATCAATATGCATTGTAATCGATAATTGTTGTATAAAAAAATAATGTTAATAATAACTCGATTAAGAACACATCCTTCTAATTAATGGAATGAATCAATTTGTGAAAATTGAAAGTGGAACAGTGATAATGATTTTATTTCAATGACAAGTTTCCTTGTTATACATAAAACATTGCTCAAAATATATGAAAGATTTTTTTATTATTTTTTTATTATAAATCACTTTTTACTATCCAATTATTATTACACATGAAAACTTACAATTAATAATTGTTATATTATTAATAATAAAACTAAAATATTTTTTTATAAATTGAGATTTTTACATAATATGAGAAGTTAAAAAACGTAGTTATTTTTTTATATTTTATGAAATTTTTTACTCAATAATTACAATTTGAAGAGTTTTATACATTTTACTCTAAATGTTTTAAAGGGTGCGTGTGATAATCTTTTATTTTAAAAAACTCAAATCAATTCATATTTAACAAAACCACAACTAATTTGAGATTTCATGAATGAGAAACACATATGATTTAATACTGAAAATTATATTATTTACCAACTTTTATTTTAATATTCCAAATATTAGCATAAATACAAATCAAGAATTTAGGTATACATATTATTGATAGTACAACAAAAGCTCCTATATTCCAATTATCCTATAAAGTTAGAACAAAGTCTTTTTCTGTACCATTTTCTTTAACTCTCAATCTGGTTTGTCTTTTCTTCTTAAATGTGGTTTGAGAATTGTATACAAAATTGAATGAAGAATTGCGAATTAGCTTAAGGAAGATTTGTTATCAACATTGTGATGATGCCCAACCCACTACTAAAAGGAGAAGTGGCATGATCTTGTTTCTCGAAGTGGAAGAATTTACAATAAGGTTATATATTTTTATAAAATTAATTGAGCATGAGATTTATCCAAGTGGCTTGATGAATTATGAAAATCATAATATATTTAATGGTAATAAATAAAATAAGGAAACTATTTAAGAACATGCATCACTACCAAACTTGAAGATAAAATATAAAGAATGTGTAGTTCTCCTTATTTATCATCCATACTCCTATTTATCCCTAGTCGTATACACTATATAATTATAAAGTCTTAACTTTGCATATAAAATTATTCCCGAAGTTCTGATTTCCTTAAGAAGATAAAAGGATTTTGATTATTAAAATACTGTTTTGAGTCATATTTTTATTAAAATATAAATTAATTAAGACATAACAAATATGAGATATCCTTGCAGTGAAAGAGATAGAGAAAAAATTTACCCTTTAAAGTCTAAACCGCTTCTTGTAGGTCTATTTTTATGAAATTCAAATAATTAAATTAAATGTATTTATATAAATACTCATCTTTATGATTTTTTAAATCTTTAGAATTTATAAACAGTATATGATATAAAATATCATAAAAATAAAAGCATTAATTTATTCTTTATCATCCATACTCTGTTATTTTATAAATTTACTTTTTATTTCACTTTTGAGAAAGACAGAATATTTGGATGAATATCTATACTTGTTGTTTTTCCTTATTTTCCTATGAATTACATATCTATTATTCTATTGTTTCCCCCTTCTTAATCAGGTGATTACATTGTTCCAAAGTTTGAATTCATGAAGAAAAGGAATAGGAACATTTTAGAATCCATAAAGAAGAAGAAGAGGAATAGGAACATTTTAGAATCTTTGAAGAAGAGGAAAACGAACATGTTAGAAGAAGAAATATCAAGCTCCATGAATAGTATCGTTAACAACTTGCCAGAAAGTGAAACCAGAAATCTTTTGAGCAACTTGCCAAACTCTCTCATTCATCACATCTTCTCCTTCCTTCACTTCAACGACTCAGTCAGATTGGCTGTTGTATCCACAAGATTCCGAGACCTAAGCATCACATCCCCAACCTTGAGTTTCTCATTAACCCATCATCAAAATCAGTTAGGTTGGCTGCTGTATCCACAAGATAATGCCTCATGCTCATCATGCACATTATGCAAATCCTTCATCTCATACATCACCAAACTCTTTCATCAACGCCAATCCTTCCCCATTCATCGCCTCTCATTCCTTTGCAGCCAACACTTGGCAGCCCAGCAACAATGGATTCGCCACGCGATCACAAGCTTCCATGTGGAAGAGCTCCGCCTCATGTTAACAATGTCATTTCACAATTCCATATATTCACAGTTACAATCACACAATACTAGAAAAATTAAAATTTGTGACGGATTTTTGTGACGGATACGATTCGGTCACAAAAAAGGTTATTGTAAATCATGATCTTCTGTCTTCATTCTTCACACTTTTTATTTGGTCGATTCACTTTATAGTTCATACCGGCCAATTTCATTTCATCTCTATTGTTTAGTACAATGTAAGTATTATTAATTAATAAAATTGATAAAAGGGTCATTTTGGTCTTGAGTGTATGTCTTAATATTTATTTTGCTCATTTCACATCTCGATGGCTTGCTCTTCACATATAAAAATTCTGTTATGGTTGGACAATGTTCTATGACCAAGTTCTTGCTTATATAACCTATTTATGACTTGTTATTGTCATGTAAAATTTCTGTTATGATTGCACAATGTTTTGTTTACATTTTCTTGCTCATTTCACCTTTTAATAGATTTTTTAATATTTGTTTGGTGTGACATGTTTTAGGAGAAATTTGAGAATGAGATGAAAGTCTCAAATGACACATTGAATGATGGGATAGACAACAATAATCCAATAGATGTGGATACAGCTAATGTTGAAAAAGAAATGTCTATTTGGACTAAGGTTGCCGGTGGTCCCAAAAAAGGAAGGATTTATGGGTTTGGGTCAGAGGTTCCAAAAGTTTCTACTCATACCTCTTCAGTTCAATCACATGTTTCAAGTAATCAAGTGTCGGACATTGATGGAAATGCATCAAATAATATGGAAATGGTGCATCAAAAACTTGAACAAGAGACAAAAGAGAGACAACAATTGGAAAATAAAGTACATGTGTTAGAAGGATTGGTGCAACAACTCATGGAAACAAGAATGCCTCCTTCACATGAAGATCATCAAGAATCTTAGAAATTGCTAATTGTGTTAATTGTAGTTGACTTATTATATTATCTTTTTAGTTGGGCTATTGTTTTGTGTTATTTTTAAGAGATTGAAGTAGACTTTTTATTTAAAGTGAATAATACTTATAATTTTGTAACTTCATATTATATTATGATGATAATATAAAAGTTTTTGTGATAGATATTTAGACATATTTGTGACAAATATTTAGTGACGGATATGTGATGAAAATTTACAGATAAATTTGTGACGGAAAATTAGTGATAGATTTGGGACAAAAAATTAGTGACAGATTTGTGACGAACATTTAGAAACATTTGTCGTAGCAAAGGTTACTATTTTGTGACGGATGATCAGTCACAAAAACAACTTCACTTTTGACAACATTGATTATGATTAGTGACGGCTTTGTGACTGAATATTTCGCATTTAGTCCGTCACAAATTTAGTGACGGAAACTACATCTGTCACATGAATTTAGTGACACGCCTTTTAGCGTCGGACGTTGTCCGTCACTAATTCGTTGTTTTGTGACGGATTTCATGCTTTAGTGACGGATTTGTCTGTCACAAAATCGAAAATTTCTTATAGTGACAATGGCTCTTCTCTCTTTTCAATCCTCAATGCTCCCTTAAGTCTCTTGTCATATTGATGGGCTGTGGCACATTGAAGCTTCCAAAAGAATCCACACTTACCTCACTCCATACTTTGTCTATGGGAGGTTTTCGTGTGGACTTGTCTGAGCCAATCGGCGAGTGGGTTTGTAAGAGCTTCCCAAATTTGAAGCGACTCACTCTTGGAGTAATCTCTGGGGTCACATCCCTCAACATTCGAAGCACTTGCATTGAGGATTTGACCATTGAGGATGGAGGATTTTTCACTTCTGTTAAGGTTTATGCAGAGAATCTGAGAAGCTTCGATTTCAGAACTATTTTTATGAGGTTGACGAATGATGAGGGTCTGAAAATGGAGTTTTTCACGCCTAATTTGGAGAAGCTGAGATGGGAAGGTGATGCTAGAAGGCTAAGATGGGAAGAAGAGATGTTTCGGGAGAATTTACAAGTTGCATGTTTCATGGTCCAGCATTATGATGCGCAACCCCTAGGTAAAAAATATTTCGTTAATATTCTTCGAGGTGTACGATGTGCCAGGAGATTATGCATAGATAGTAGCATTCTCAAGGTAATTAATTAATTGATTGTTGTTAAATTATAATAAAACTATCAGAGTTTTTGTCAGGGGTAAAAAGCACCTTTGAGTTATCAATTTTGTTCACTTAGCATCCCTGAGTTCTAAAACTTAATAGTCAAACTTCCTAAGTTTTCAATTATGTTCACTCAAGATTCTTGAACTTTAAAAAATGTGAAGTTATCTAGTAATACTAAGTGAGCAAAATTAAAAGTTCAAGAGGTGTGTTTGTTAAGTTTTAAAACACAATGATTCCCAAATGAACAAAGTTGAAAACTCAAAGAGATAGTTTGTCAAGTTTTGATACTCAGGAGTGTTCTTTGTCCCTTACTTAAAACACAAAGGGTCTTAGTACAATTTAACTATTAATTAAGGGTTAGTCTATGATGCAACATGTTGATCTATACAATTTGTGATGTTGGTCTCTTACACATTTTTTATTGGTTTAAAAAGTTAACTTTTTTTTTTATTATTTCTCAACATTAAATTGTTTAAAAAATAGAGATTATGTCACCTTTTAATTGTATGCATACCCCACAAGTTGCATCTTAGAATTTCCTATTAATAAATTAGTTTATGAAGCTAGTAATTATTCAAAGATGTCATTTTGTGACAACTTTGTCAAATTTGATGTTATTTTGCAGTTTCTTTCTGAAGAGCCAAGCAATTTTTTTGGGAACCTTCAGCACTTGAGTCTGACGGTGGGATTTAGAACAGAAGGTGAAAAGTATATATTCCCTCTCTTACAAAGGGCACCAAATTTGGAGTATCTTGTTATTTTTTTTTTTGGTCATTCATAAAGAAACAGATACAAGATCCAATCCACTAAAGGATGGAAGAAAAGGGAGTCCACCAAGGGGAACAAATCAGTCCTAAAAACACAACCCTAAACTCCCTAGAACACCATGAACCAACCAGCGCCTCAATGAAGAAAACCAACCCGGCAACACACCAGATGGCAGCGAGATCCGGCACCGAACGCTGGAAAAGGATGATCTTCACATAATTTCTAGGTAGAGAAATTTCACCCAAGCAACACACAAGGGTTGAAGAAATTAAACTACCCAAACAAAACCCAAAACAACTCTCAGCCAAACATACAACAAAGAAGGAGAAAAACCATTAAGCCCAAACTCTCTTCAAACTTTAGAAGATCTTCAAGAGTCTACTTCAGAGGTGTAGATCTGGAAGAAAGTTGTTCCAAAAGACAAAGAAAACAAACAGACAAATAAAGTAAAACCTTCCCTAGAGGAAGGGAGATAAAAGGTGTGGAAATCCAAAGGAGAGAGTGAGGAGTTTCAAACATGCCACCAAAATGGGACAGAATGAAAACGCCACACCATACCTCCCCCTTACAGTTCCACCACCATCAAAAAACTAAAAACAGAAAAAACAGAGAAAAGGAGGGACCGTTGGTACTGCGCCGGAGCCGCCGTCGGGGTCGTCGTCGGTGCCGCCGCTGAAGCCGCCGCCGAAGATGAAGCCGAAGCCGCCACCGAAGGCGCCATGGACGGCGCCGACCAACAGCCCCTCAAAGGGGCAAATGAGATCTCACAAAGAAACCCTAGCAGAGAGAGGAGAGAAGCGGCTAGGCTATTTATGCCAACAGTACTAATTTTTTGAGATTGGGAGAATGGAGTATCTTGTTATTGAAGAGCGAAATGTGACTAAAACAACCTCAGACAGCAGCCTATTAAGGGCCTATTTGGGGACACCTGATTATAATTCAATCTCATTCAATCTTAATCTCATCCTAGGATTGGATGAACAGTACTGGATTGGTATTTATTAGCATCATCATCTCATCTTATCTCATCCACATCATCATTCCATCCACAATATCATCCAATTTTCTCTTACATTTACTCATCTACCCCTATTCATATACCTATATTTACCTACACTTTAATAAAATAATAAAATATGCAGAAGGGCAATTTTGGGATTTCCTGGGTTTCGGTGGCATTTTCGTAATTTATAGCAGTACACCATGTGACACAGTGACAGAGCCTTTCCCTCAACTTTTTCTCTGCCCCACATTTAGAATTGTTTATATATATATATATAAAAGGAGAAATCAGAGAATGACATACAAAGAGGAATCAGAGAAGGACATACAATATATACATGATGTAACTCAATTTATCTCTGCCTATATAAAGTCCCCTGCTTTTGAAGCGATATATATACGGGGGAGGGAGAAAAATACATTTTGGTGCAATGTTATAAACATATATACTGTATCAGAATTGTTTATCATGGTAATGGAGTGGGTCAGTCATGATTGTGCCTGCAACCATAAAAAAATATCTAAAATTAATTTATTGAAGAAAAGTAAACAAAAGGGATAGAAAAAAACATAAATATTTTTGTTTAAAAAATAAATGATATATCTATTCTCTAAGATATAATAAGGAGAAGCAACCCTCAAATCATGCCACATGGCTCCTACGTGGCATGGAGGCAACCTTCGAATTTGGAAATACTAATGCGTGTCCATGATGTGTCTCCTACATGGCATATTGGAAACCACTAATTGCATGGCACGTGGAATTTAGTTAAAAATTGTTTACGTAATGCCTTGTGGAAATTATGAAATTAGATTAAATGTGCAATTAATATTGCGGCTGGATAATAGATTGGTTGACCAAATTGTTAATTGATTTTATTTATAGGAATCCTAAAACCATTATTGCAATTTTCCGCCATGATTTTGGGAGTTGCATATCATCGATACGCATTACCATGATTTGAGGCTAGGGGCTATATATGGACCAATTTTGGGATTTTTATTTCTCTAAATTAACATAGTTGATTCCATTTATAGTAATCCTAAAGGCATGATTGGAAATCACATCAATATTTTTTGGAGTTGAATATCATATTCTAACTAGGGTGACTAGGGTCTAGGCGTTCTTTATGGATCAATTTAAAAAATGCTATTTCATTCGCTTATCATAAATTAAAAATTATTTTGTATTTATAATTGTAATTAGTTTAAATAATAATAATGCAAATATTTTGAGTATGCTACGATTGCTAGATATGGAAATGCAATTTTCTTAACAGGTATGGTATCTCTAAATAGTCATTTACATAATTGTATAATCATAATGGGTTACTAATTAATGGCACAATCAATTAGTTGGGTTATTCCAATTTATCAAAATGACCACACTCCAACCTATTTCTATATATTGATCAGATAGTTAGAGACTGTACCAATTGAGTTTTATTCAAGTATTGCTACATTGTATTCGTTAAATTGGATTGATGGCGACACAATTCGAGGCAATTGGAAACATTGGACCTTTAGGCCCTACACGTAAGAGCAAGACAATCAAAGCTAGGATAATTCGAATGTGGAGTCTTCCGCCTTACGACAAAGACGCTCCGAAAGATGCAGAGTGGAACTTGGAATTGATCTTGTGTGATAATCAGGTAATTCAATCCTAAGTATTATATTAAACATGGGGTGATTAGCATAGCTATTACTAACCAATCTTGGCGCCAATATTTTTCCTTGACTTTGTAGAACGCAAAGATTGGGGCCTCTATAAAGGGAAATGAGATTATTAAGAAGCACAAGAAGACGTTGCGCGAGGGTGATGTTTATATTATCTCACAGTATTCTGTTGGTCAAAACCGTGGGAAATTCAAGTCCACCAATCATGACTACAAAATTTTTTTTCAATGGAGTACGATAGCAACCAAGTGTGAGGATGATCGCACAATTTGTCGGTATGGCCTCTCGATCGTTCCTCTAACGCATATCAATGACCCACATGTGGATCACATGGTCCTGTTTGGTGAGCAATCTTACAATGAAATACGCTACAGAAAATTATTAAAAGAAATAGTTTGGTTTTTTTTATCGTATATTCCATATGATATATAGATATTTATATATATATATATATATATATATATTTATGACCCTATATTATTTTTCTAAATGCAGATGTCATTGGAAAGATATGTAACATATCTGCTATTACTGAACATCAAGATAGTGAAAGGATCCAGAGGCGTATTCTGTTCGATATTGAGGATAATGCGTAAGTTCATAATTACATTATGTTTGAATTTTGCTTAAATTAAGTACATTTCACCACTTTTAAAAAAGATTTTCTATTTAATGCAGTCAAAACCGGGCATCCGTTGCACTTTGGGACAAATATGCTGAACAAGTTCAAAATTTCATGAACAACTATAAAGAGGGACCAATCGTGATTGCTATTCAATTTTGTCGTATAAACACTTTCAATGGAAAAAATTCAATCACCAATTCCATGTATTCTACTCGTGTGATAATTAATGAACCCCATCCGACTTTTGAAGAATTTTTAGCCACTTTCATGCCTGAGAAAATACGTGGTTCTGATAGCAGAATATTATTGTCTCCTAATCATTTTGCATCTGCTCATGATGATGGTGGTTTTGGTGATGTTGTTGTATCAATCATTGATCTATATGATAAGGAGGATAAAAGCGAACATTGCATAGTGGCCGAAATACTCAAAGTGGATACAGACGGTGGCTGGTGGTATGAATCTTGCACTAGGTGCGCTAAGAAAGTTGTTCGTGATGGTAGGGGTTACTCGTGTGATAAATGTAATGTTCTTTATCCTACCTGTCGGATCAGGTAATGTAACAGTTGAATTTTTACCGAATTTTTTTAAATGTTTTGTTATTTTAACTTCTAATGGTTTGTTTTTTATAATATATATATTGTGATATAGATACAAGGTTCAAATATTGGTTATTGACGAGTCCACTTCTGCTTTTATCACTTTGTTTGACCGTGAGTGCGCTAAATTCTTGGGTGTTTCGGCCAATGAGCTTCATCAAAAGGCATCTCTGGTATATATCGCTTTTATAAATTTTTTACTTCTAATTTTCAATATTATAAAGTGTATAATGTCGTTTTATTTTTCACAGTCTGAGGAGGATGCTTCGAATGTTGCTGAGAAGTTTGACAAATTTCTTGGCAAACGATTCGTTTTCAAGATTCAAGTTAAAACCTTCACACGTACAATGGACCCATCGTTCACCGTTCAGCGTATGAGTGATGACAAAACAATCATTGCACGACTTGCACCCTCCAACTCGGTAAATAAATTGTATTCATGAAATAATAAAGAATAACATGTGGTTATTTATCAATCATATTTTTATCTCAAATACGCAGGATTTGAACACATCTGCCAGTGGACCATCGAGTGAACAAGTTCTTGTTGTATGTGTATATTAATTTTTTTTATATACTATGTATTATTATAATGTATTCACATTGTATATTATTTTCTATTGGTTACACGATTTACGTGTTTTGTATGCAGGATAATAGCAATTCTGTCAATGAGTTGTCAAGTGATGGTTGTGTGGATGTATGTTTTCTTTGCAATTATTTTATTATAATTTATGATTTAAAATATGCAAACAATAAAATAAGGATTTGTTTCCACTTCGACTGGATTTGTAGGTAAATATTGATATGAGTGATGATATGTTGACCCCGGAGGTAAACAAAACTGGAGTTTTTGATAGTCGTCAATTCCCTATTCAAATTACCGACTTATCCATTTCTCCCGAAGTTGCATCAAGTACAAGTTCTAAGAGAAGCGCTACTGATGATCCAGTTTCACAGTCCGATAATGAGGCATTAACCGCAAGTGGTGTCGTCATGATCAAAAAAATCAAGCAGGAGAAAATTTAAAGTACACTAGCATGTGTGTCTTTGTAGTTTGTTCGTCGGTTTTCGTCTTTCTGTTTCATTCAGACTTTGATGTTTCGTGTGTCTTGATTTTATGTCGTTTTAATTTCTGTTTTATTTAGTAAGTCCAGCCCCATTTGTTTTCACTGCACTAATAAGTTATTTATGTTTGTCACTGTTTTAATGTCTTTTTGATTAATGATATTTAGAATTTCCACAATGACACGTTTTGCCTGCGTTTTTTAGTTATCACCATATTGAGTATTGTTCGCCAATATTTGGCAATTGAATTACGTAAATTGGTGGGGATTTGAGTTGGTACAATAAAATGTAAACATTAAAATGTAAAAATTATGGCAAACGATAACCCGAGGATGAAAAAAATGTAAACAATAGAATGGAATAGTAAAAAAATATTCATTGTGGTTGTACAAAAGATGTAATAGTACAATAAAAGGTTTAAGTAAAATAAATTGTAAACATTGGTCTAAAATGTAAAGGTACTTTTACTAACTTAAAGATATATATATAAATTGTATGTTCGATTATTATGTGCAATTAGAATTAGACTTCTGTTTCTATACAAGTAATTACTACATTATACAATTGTAAACACACTTATGATCAATGTTATAGTACGATAGCGCCCTCAAATGTAATGATTTTGAATTTCAAAAACATTAATAAGTTGAAAAATCATATCTTCCTCATAAAGTCATTGTTTCCTGCGATTGCATCCACAAATTTCGTACAACATTTTGTCTAATTATATTTATCATTATTACCAATAATGAATTATATATTTAGTTGTAGGATAAGGAATATTTTAATTTACAAGTACAATAGTTGTCTTCGGGAGGGGATCCTCAGCTGTAGTATTTAGGTAGTGTCTCTGCTGTCCTAACATCCTATCCATCCATGATATCTGAACGCCATTCATTGTGCCACCTGTCACAGATTTTTTAATTTCAGAATCCCACACAAGCAAACTATCTATGATATCACACACGGAGAGAGATGACTGTCGGATACCTTCCGGCCGGATATCTTCCCAGGAGGAGTAGTCGGTGTTACAATCCTGGTGGAAGGTATCCGCCAATCCTGGAGAGCGTCCGATGCGGGGTAATCAGTGAAACCATCCGGAGTGATCTTAAAACTGTGTTCTGTCCATTTTGTGATATTATGACTCATAGAAACTCATGTATTTGTATGACCTAAAATTCAACATACCATGATATTTTAACATAAAAAAAGTTACATCTATAAAAAACGCATGTAACTTCATAAAGTGATCTTAAAACAAATACAGCAGGAGTATTTACAACAAATTCATAATATCATAACCAAATTTTAGGTCATAGAATAATGTTCTTAAAGAAATTACATAAATCAATGGAATAAATATTGGCTCTATGAAAAACTTCATAGAACATCACCCGTGCAACGCACGGGTCCAAAACTAGTTATAAGAAACTGAGTAGTAATATATTTTTAGAATTCATAAAATTAATAATTAGAGGATTGAGAGCACAGTTGGAAACTTTTCATTTACTCTGAATTCATAAAATTAATATTTTTTTAGGGACAAAATACAAAATGGCCCACGTGTATATACAGGCTTGAATCATTGGATTCAAAAATAAAGGGTTAAAGGGTTAAATTGGTCCTAAATGTTTGCCCTAATGTTCATTTTGGTCCACCATTAATCATTTTGCTAACATTTAGGACCAATTTTAACATTTATTAAAATAATGGACCAAAATGAATATTAGGCCATACATTTAGGACCAAAATGAACCTTTCACCACACATTTTATTAGAATTTAGTGTTTTTTTCTAATTTGCTATTTGGTCCTCAAACTATTATTTGTTATTTTTTTGTCGTTCAATTTCATAAATAGACCCCATTATTAATGATTGGGGTTTTTTACAAGGCCCCAGTTATCTTTTACACATGTTAGAGATTGATTAATTGGAACAGTTCGAATTTATGGACCAAATTGTTTGTCAAAAAATAATTCCAAAATTATTTTCATTTTGGCCCATAATCTCATCCACTTGGATTTGGATTGACCCCTAACCCTCAATCCAAAATTTTCTCATCCTCACAATTTCCAATACCATATCACACTTCCCAATATCATCTCATCTCAATATTATTTCAATCAAAACACCACCAAACACCTATCATCTCATCTCATCTCATTATCTCAATCTCATCTCATTATTTCCTACCATTTCTACCCCTATACAAATTACAAAAATCCATCTACTTTTTTCTACCAACCACAATCATTACAACTCCTTTTATATAATTTCACACCCTATTTAACATCATTATCAATAAAATCACCCAAACACCAATACATCATCTCATCTCATCCAATTAAAAATTAATCTCATCCCATCCATTTGGATTGGATTGGATTGGATTGGATTATAATTCAATGTCCCCCAAACACACCCTAAATTTTCTACATGATTTTGAGGTATCATTTTTCACTTACACCTTCTTATAATTTGGAAATGGTATCTTTTAAAGTACTTCACATTGTGAGGGGTGAATAGAGATATAATCAAATGGATAATCATAATATATATATATATATATATATATATTGAATCTAGACTTATATTTGAGTGAAAAAGGTATATGCATCTGCCTCTGATTATTTATAATAAGATATTCGATCTTTATCTTTTTTACTTTTCCAAATTTGACATGTATATATAACTTTTAAAGAATTCAATCAAGAGAAATACCAACTTGTTTAATTTTTCCATACCAATTAATTTCAGGATGACGATGACAAGTTGTTGCGAGTGATCATTGGATCAAGCTTGAATAGTGATGGAGTTGGGTTGATGTCAATTGGAGGATTGAAGAAAGTGGAGATTAAAATAAGTGAATTCAACAAAGAAATCATTCTTGTGATAGGGATGGTGATGAAGATTGTCACGATCTCCTAACGGAATCCGTGACCGGCAGGGATCACAATGAGGAACCCTATGGCCCGTAAGCTTAACTTACACCTCCATAACATAAATTCATAAATTTTACTCCTGCATTAATTTATAATTCCTTACTCGTATTTACAACCTTTCGTAAAGTAAACTTAACATTTCCTATCTGTAATTCTAACGGAGTAACACTAAAGTCAATTACATAAGACAATGAATAAAGTAATCAAGTCAAGTATTCACTCGAACAAGTATGTGGAATTCCAAGAAGTGTCACTCGATTTAGACGACCTTATAAGATAATCCTCGCAACCTGAAACTGAAAATGTAAACGACAACGGGGTGAGTCAAGGGACTCAGTGAGTAATTCAATCTATTCTAGTCGTGGAGAGCAAAGTAATTCCACTAATTTTGAAAAAGAAATAATGCACGCACGAAGTACACTTACACCACAGATCAAGTATTTCACTGACTTATCTCGCCATTACTTTTCATAGTCAATCATTACATAGACAAATCTCACAATAAGAATCATAGTTCAAAGAATCACATATGCATATCTACCCACGACACACGGTCAAAGTTATTCAGCCTGGGACCCGTGCCCATGTCACAGTCAAAGCTATTCAGCCTGGGACCGTGTCCATGTCACAGTCAAAGCTATTCAGCTTGGGACCCTTGCCCATCTCACAGTCAAAGTTATTCAGCCTGAGACCCGTGCCCATGTCACAGTCAAAGCTATTCAGCCTGGGACCCGTGCCCATGTCACAGTCAAAGCTATTTAGCCAAAAACATCTTTTCAAACCATATCAAACTCCATTCCATCATAATACAAATTAAATCACTGTTTCATACGCAAAACAAATCTCGGGTCAATCTTTCAAAATATATATGTATTCCATAAGCCATTGACCTTGCCAAAAACCGTATGCATCAATTAAGTCACATAAGCATGATAAAGTAGTTTCTAGAATAGAGAGGGTACTCACCTGGAGGTCATGCACAATGACCTAAAATCCACTAATCAACTTACTACCTTCAACTTGAGGTAAATGCAAAGCACCTAAATTGATAACAAAGTACATTCATCTTATTAGAATACTTCTAACACTTAAACTCATCAAGCGACAACTTACACCCAACCAACATATGCCATGAACCTCTTCAAGCTTTTGTCTTATTTCAATATCAACAACATTGACATCACACCAAGTACAAGACACCACAATCTAACTTTGGGAGAGCTTAGGTTAATATTTGGGAGCTTTAACAAATTCTTTATCAATAACCAAGTTTTCAGAAAAAGTCTATTCACTTCAACTATAACAAGATTGACAATCCACACTTTCTAGCACCAAACATAATGTAAAAATTCAATTCTTACCTTTTAAATACAATATTATAGTTTAAAAATCCTCAACAACTTTATAGAGACCCATTTACTTCACAAAAATTATCACAAACATCCATAGGGACCAATTTGCAAATTTAAAGTTTTGAGCATGAACACCAAGTTGTAAAATACACTCTCAAAATTCACATCAATGCACTAGAACTCATTTTTATTCTCCAATAAGCTCATCCAAACCAACAATTTTAAGAAAACTCAAAGGTTCCATCAAAATCCCCAATTTAAAGTTTCACTCTAAACCTCTATCGTGTCTTTGAATTCATGAGAGTGCAACCAAGCTTCAATCCAATGATGGACATTCACTAAAATCACCGATCAGTTCTAATAAAAACATTGAATCAAAGAAATATGAAAGATTTGGCAAAAATCAAAATTTCAAGTGAACCCTAGGTTCATGGACTTCAAGATAAGAGAGGGTGAGCATCCAATCAACCATGGCATGACTCTAGAGTTGCTAGAACATCAAAAGTGGACAATTACCAGTAGAAATCAAGGACTACATAGCAGAAAACGAAGGCCACAGAAAATGGGACCAAAAGAGACGAAAAGAAGGTAGAAACGCCACCTAGAGAAGATGAGAAGAGGAGGGGTTGCCATGGTGGCTGGATGGTGGTCGGCGGCGAGTTCTGGTCGGCCAGAGGTGGTCGCCGGCGGCGACGGCGGCGGCGGGCAGCGAGAGGGTGACAAAGGATGGGTGAGAGACAAGAGACATGTGAATAGGGAGGAGATAGATTCGAGCTTGCTGATTTAATGTGGAGCGGGGCTGCTTTGTAATTTTAACAAAATTTAGGGGATAAAAGACAATTCAGGTTCATGGGAGAAACGTTTAATGTGGAGCGGGCTGCTTTGCCCAGAAACGTTTAAATCAGTGTTGTCATAACCGAACCGGACAAAGACTCGGACAAGTGTTCGGTTCACGGTCGGATCGGTTGAATCGGTCGGACNGAATGTTGTAACCAAGTTGCTAACAATATTGACAATAAATAATCAAGGATTAGGAACTATGACACGTGAATCCATGTGAAGATGGGCCCTACAAGCTGCAATTATGCCTCTCGAGGATCCCTTGAAGGCTAGTAAAACATCTTTTGAATATGAGTTAATTAATCAATCAATAGTAATTATTAATTAATTAAAGTGTGCGGTTAACTTTAATATCAACTTTAGAAATCTTTGCTAGCTCTCACAAAGAAAATTTGACTGATACAACTATTACTTTCTAGTAGGAAGGAAAGATATATATAATAGCTAGCTAGTGCTATTCACATGAACTTTTGGATATAGCTGAATTAATCAGTTTGATCATGTGCAAACCATTTCTTTTTTATTTGAAATATGAATACTGGAAAAGATCATCATGCCCTTACTTAAACTAGTATATAAAATTAGCCTTGGGAGAGCTTTACTGAGTAATTTTATCATCAACAAAACTCAAGACATAATTAAAATCAAATATTGTAATCATTCACCGGAATGCTTGAAAGATCTCTTTTCATGAAATAATAAGTGTGTACTTTTGGACACCTTAATTATATAGTTTCCGTAAAAAAAAAAAAAAGTGTGTGATATTCATAGAAAACAATATATAATTAAAGGTTTAAAACTATTAAATAGCTTAACTTCCATATTTAATATTGTGAGTTTAACTTTTAGTCAAATATGTGAATATTTAAATTATTTATTGCATCATTGTGCGTTTTTATAAGATAACTCAATGTGAATTCTTGTATTTTTTTTTTTCATAAATAGAGTATATATATATAATTTAATTTAATAATATAAAATAATAACTAAAAAAAGTAAACTAAATATAGCTAGGTCTGTATAGTACGTAGATAAATAAAAATTATCATGCTGTACAAATTAAATTAATTATGCGGATAGCCAACATATATAAGTGATTGCTGACCATAGTACCATGGGTTTTGTACTTTCAATACTTACTAATTAATTGAGATCGTATAGAGTAACAACAGGTACAACTTTATGGACACGACTTCTGAATTTTCCTGCGAAATTAAAGTAAACGTAGCTAAACTCAAATGGAATTATGAATTTGACTAGATATATATATATATATGAGGCTAGTATTATATTGGATAAATCAATAAATAATATCAATTTTCCATGCCATAGTGAACACATTATATTCAAATTAAATATTTAATTTTGTACCTTGTTTGAGGAAAGTTTAGGTAAGTGACAAAACACGTATGAGTTGGTAGAGATTCTCTAATAGTAAAAGTCAAAACAATAAGGTCTTCCTTTAATTTCTAGTTTTCTTCTTGGACAATTAGTAGCTAGAGGAAGAAAGACAAGATCCTTTATCAAGTTTTCTTGTCTTGCAGATCATGAAAGGTGAAAGTAGTGGATGGGGTGAATTGAATATAATTCATCAACTATAATTTATTTCTCCCATGTCACTTCGTTATTTGTTTATTGAGTGACTGCTTACAAATTTATTTATGTCTGCAGCTATTGAATACATGCACCAAGTAACCACTATAAGAATATTATTCTTTTGTTGCTTTACATAAATTATTCTTATATATAAATACTACCTTCATGCACTGCAACTGCAATTGATTCAATTCCATTAATGCGGAAGAAGAAAAAAAAAAATTGAATTTAAACAGCTCCAGGACTCCATATATATGACCATGTATGTATACTATATATATATATATATATATATTACAATATTGTACTTTTTTTGCCTGAATAATATTACAATATTATACGTAATTATATCATGGAAGGATCGGATAATAATAATTTAATAACGGTGCGTATGTGATATGTGATTTAAAAAATAAAATACAGGAATTAATTGTATTTTATTTTCTGTTCTATTATAATATTTACAAAAAGTTCATAAAAAATATGATTTTATAAGGATATATATTTAATTAGTAGTACTAGCTAGTATGTATATGCGGCTGGACATTAAACTTAATTTATATTACATTTTGCTTATAAATATGCCGTATCAAGTCTTTTTGCATCTGATATCACTGTTATGGTTAATTAAGAAAAAAAATAGGTATAACTTTTCGAATGTTTGTTATCAGATTAAAAAATCTACTTACAAAAGAATTAGTAAAGAAATTAATAGTGTCTTATTAGGATATAAAATCTGTTTGAGGCATACATGATCTATTTAATATAATATTATTGATAATTTGATAGTAAATAATTAAATAGTTAAGTAAGTTTAGTTTAGTTCTGTTGGTCAACTGCTAATTGGGTATAATAAGTCATGTGCACAAGCTTATCATATATCAGCGATTATATTGTAAAATTGGGTGCTTTATCCACTTTTTAATTAATTTGAAATTAATTAACACATATAATTAATTAACAACTATCTGTTGGCTCATCTGGGGACCAATTTGACCCCCTTTTAATTTGATCTTAAATTAAGAAAATTGGGACCAATCTTTCTTCCTTTGATCATTCTATCATGTGATTGGCATATTCATATAATTAATTAAGGTGGTCTTAGCATAGTAAAAGTTGATTATGTTGAGGGATAAAATGCTTTGATGAATGTGATATGGGATGGGGCATATATGGCAGTTTACCCTTGAGGTTATTAATTAATCATAGGTTGTATAAATGCAATATCCCTATACAAAAGGAAAAAAAAATGGTGGTAAATAGAAAATGAGTCAAAATTAAAGATTTGCTTTTTTTTTTTTAATGTTAAAAGAAAAAAAAAACTCTCTTTTTGTCGGACTCATATAGTAAATGTGAGTTGCAGTTTGACTACTTTAACTATACCATATCTCTCTCCATTTTGTTTTTGTTTTTGTTTTGCATTACTACCTGATACAACACTATTTGGGCGTATGCCTAAGTAACCCTCGAACCGGGCCCCCTCTCCTCTCCAAACCTGTCAAGATGCACTGGAGCCATTCGAGTGCCCTCTGAACATTAGAGGCGGCCGTGCTCCACCTTGGGTCACGGCGCGCGCCCCCAAACCGACACGCAGTCACCCACGACTGCCTTGTCCCGCAAACTTCGCTGAGGGAGATCGTGGGTCACGACCTTAGTCACACCCACGTTCTCCAGTCTCCTGGCGCCCGCCAAGCGAGACGACGCGCAGTGACCCACGATTGCCTTGCTCCGCAAATCTCGGTCTCCACCACCTCCGCTGGTGGAGATCGTGTCTGGCTACGTGGTGCGCCCCGCGCACTGACCACCTCTCTCCCCCTGCTCTATAAATAGAGCTCAACTCAACAGTTTAAGGTTAGCTACTCTTTGCATCTCAAAATTCTCTTACTCTCATATCTCTCACATACTGACATACTAACTTGAGCGTCGGAGTATTCTTCGCAGGGCCCCCCTGTGAAGTTCTTGCAGATACTTGGACGATCACTCGCTCTTGCAGCCTACATCCGTTGAACTAGGTAAGTGAAACTCATTTTCTAGTTTATCACTACCAAAAACAAAATATCAATATTTATGTATGACGGTTGATAAAACGAATTTGCAAAGGGCACTTACTTGATTCAATAGTTAGAATGGTTCATAATGGAAAACCTACAAGAATGGTTAATAAGAGAGGGTATTTTTTTAAACACTTACGAATTACGATAATAATGTCAATATAATGACAAGGTATGTGAGAAAAATAATTGAAAGAATTAGGATTTTCTAAAGAATCTATCTTTCGAGTTAGAGGTAATTTGAGAATTCTATTTTTTACATTTCATAGTAAATTTTTTTAATGTTCTAATTAATAAAGGGAGAGCCGAGAGAGCTACATACAAATGAATTTAGCTCATCTTAATAAATCAGGGAGGTTTAAGGTACTTCTCAGTTCTCACTATTATACTTTATAAACTGGGGAAAAAGAAATAGTATAACTAAAATTGTATATGTTTTTCTTTTGAAGTTGTTATTTCAAGGTAACTCCTTAATTAGGGCGATATCTTTAATGAATTAATCTTTTTCTACCGAAAAAAAACCTAGAGCAATGCGTAAGAGTTCTCCAATGACTATAGCTGTAAACATAAGTATCAATTAAGCCATTATTAATGATTTCCTCTAATTAAATATTTGAAATATATATTTCACTAATAAGCTGGTTAAGAATTAAATAATAATGCATCAATATATAAGAAAATCTAAGGTAATAAGCAAAATATATAATCAAAAGAGAGGTAGCCAGCTGTCCTTAATTTTTTGTCGTTATTGGTTTTAACTTTAAATTTAAGAAATCATTTCAATTTAAAAATACCTAATAATTCTCTATTGGTAACGTTAAAATGGAACACTTGAAGATTTGTTACTAGATCACAGAACCCAATATGGGTAGCAAAAACAAGGGTCTACATCGATTATATATACATGCTTCTCTCTATAGCTCCAAAATATCAATCATCCCATGTTTCCACTTGATTTTCTAATAAAGTCATGACCCTTAATTTACTCAAAGAGATAAGAAGGAGGGGAATAAAAAACAACATGAAAATTATTATTAAATGAGGGGCTGCGAAAATAATTGGAACCATATTTTATTAAAAAATGCTAAACTTTGCACGAGGCACATACAGCCAAGGCTTATCTCTGTGTGTCTCTCAGCACTGCTTTTGGAAGCACCCAATGCTTTCAATCAAAGTTAGGAAACTAAAATAATTTCTAGGAGAAAGAGAGAGAGTCAGTCAGTGCATGATACATACTAGATATATAGGATATATAGTGTTTAATTTGTGCAGAAATCCTTAATTTGTGCAGAAATCCTAGTGCATATACATATTATTACATGGGCATGGACGACAGAGAAAATCCCTCATTCTGCCAAAGTAAGCTTTTCTCGATCATGTCTTCAGGGGACTAATTTTGAGCCCTACAACACGTGGGTGTGGATGACAAAAGTCTCTGCAATTTGATTTCATCGAAACACAAAGAAGAGAGAGAGAGAGAGTGTGCCATATGCCATGCTACTAGCTAGCTACTGCAAACGGATCAGACAGACTTCAAGTAGAACAAACAAGAAAGTATTTAAGATGCCTCCAGCACGCAGACTCCTATGTAGTACTTTAATCTGTGCTATACTCATGAGGTGTACATTTATATATGGGACAAAGCGAATGTCTCAAATTCAAAAAAAGAAAAAGCATATATCCATTATTTCAGCACTCTCTAGCTCGTTCTTGCTCATTATTCATGATATATATAATTTTGTAGTAGGATATATATGTAGTCTCTGTCTTAATTCATAATCAGTAAACAGACATAGGCATGAATTGTGGATTAAAAAAACTAAAGAAGTTTGTTTAATTATTAAATATAAGGAACTAATTGTTGCCCAAATCTGCAAGTTAAGGTAGCTAGCAGAAAGGAAAGTGATGAATGTGATCACCACACAGTCTAATTAAAAGAGAAGAGTGCAACACATGTTGGAAACTCGGTTTTGTATATACTAGCTAGCAGTAGCACATTGCATGTGTTATCAATTAGAAGTAGCCCTAATTGATTTCATCACTCCCTGAATATTAGGTAGTTATATGAAAGCTAGCACCAAGCTAGCTCTAGCTAGGTGGTAAAATTGCAGATCGATGCAGGTGTTTGTCTCCACAAACCCTAGCAGCGATTGAGTGGTTCATTTTCTTTTCTTTAAGAAGAGGCCAGATCATACTTAATTAAGCAGTATCAGGCAAACCCAGGGGTTCTGAGTTCTGACATCTGATAGATGGATGATGATCAGATCATGTAAGGAAAAGAAATTAAACCCAGAATTTTATATGCCGTGAAATGATGTCCCCCTACCATATCTTGCAAGTCTAATCAATGATCCCATCCTTTATATATATATATATATATATATCAAAATAAACTAATTAAATTGCCACCACGAACGCAGCCCATCTATATAATTAATTAAAAATACAATAAAATACAAGAACAATGATCATAATATATATATATATATATTATTAAAATAAAGAAACAAAATGAAGATGCAGCCAATAAAATTGTAAAGGAGCAATATAGGGCAGAGATATAAAGGAGGATGAAGGATTATATATATATAGTAATTATTGAAATAATTGAGAAATATGTAAAAAAAAAAATGGCGATCATGAGAATCATCTCATCTTTTAATTTTATTGCAAACGCAGAATGGCAAATGGAAGAAAAAAGAAGTTCATAACAGTAGAAGCAGTAGTCAACATCTGATCGATCAACATATATATATAGAGAGATATAGCATATACATTAATGAGAAGCTAGCTAGCAAGCCTGGAGGAGAAATTAACAGCGCGCTGCGAGCGTGATCCCATCTTCACAGTCCACACCTAGTTTTGCCTTCACGGAGCGAGTACTCTTCTAATAATTAATAACACTGTAATTTCTGAAAACTGTGATCTGATCACTTAATAAGGTGGCCTTCCGTGTGCCCAGGCAAAAGCCTCATGCCCCACTTGGCCTCCACCTCCTCCTCCTCCGTTTGCCATCAGATTTGGTGGCAAATTATACAACGGCAGTGACGACGGATCCGGCAGCCCCGGCTGCATGGACCCTCCCCCGCTGCTTCCGATTCCCGGCGGCGATCCTCCTCCGCCACCTTGTGCCGCCGCGCTGGCTCCTTCTTCTTCATCATCCAGAGGCAGTCTCTCATAGGTGGCATTTGCAAACGTGGCAGCGATCACCATGACAGGGCCTGCCGCGACAAGAGAGCCGACGACGCTTCCTCCGACAACTTGGCCTTGGCCTCCGGCAAGGTAGACGGTGAGGCCAGTAGAGCCGGGAGGGGCAGGACCAGGGAGGAAGGCGCCGGTGAGGGAGAGAATTTCGAATCTGCCGTGGAGAGCGACAACAGCACCGGGAGCGGCGGGTTGACGAAGAGTGACGTTGGCGACGGAGCCGCTGCCGCTGAGGACGCAGACGCCGCGTTGACGCCTGCGAGCGAATTGGGCGACGGATTCGGCGACGTCGGCTCCGCCGGCGACTTCCATGACGTGGCTGCGGAGGGCGTTGGGGGAGTCGCGGGTGACAAAGATGGGGGGCTTGGGTTTGTTTTTGGAGCCGGGAGGGCGGCCTCGGGGCCTCCGGGAGCCAACGTCGACTTGGCCTTCCTTGGGATCTTCGGTGGTGTCGTCGTGGTCGTGGTCGTCGTCGTCATCGCGGGAGGCGTCGTTGATGGAGAGATCTGTATGGCGTTTGCTGAGTTGATGATGATGATGAGCAACGGCAGGGGAGTTGGGTGCTGCAGCAGTAGAGTGAGGGTCTACTCCCGGCAGCCCCACCCCTACCCCTACCTGATGCCCGGTCCACCACGGATTCGCCAGCCTGCCTTCCTTCCTTCCTTCCTTATCACAATTCACTCTTGGGATAGATCGATCGATTCAACTCTCCCTAATTCACCCTAGATCATCTTAAACGCCAATTTTACCCAACTTCATTACTACTTTAATTTGCTTCTCCAAATTCAAAACCATTCTACCTTACTAATTAATTAGCCTCAAACTCCTCACTCTCACCAACAAATTCACCCAAACCTCAACAATTGCTAGATGGGAGAAGGAGAATTGATTCTATTCGTGGATGGCTGTATAGACTGATTGCTAGCTAGGTCCTCTAGGGAATCAATCAAGTAAAGGGGGGAATATATATGTATGTGATGACGATCGGGATTAATTCACCAGCAAGCGATGGATCACCTCTTTCTTTTTTGGGCTGAATATTATCGATGATCATCAGCAACTAAGCTAGCCAGCTAGATATATAGCTACTGATCTCGGTGGAAACAACACCAATTTAAGCCGCTCAAACAAAAGAAAAAGTAGTAAGGGAGCTTAGAGAGAGAGAGAGAAGAAAGGAGGAAATGAGGAAGAGATGAGAAAGAGTGGTATAAATATAAATATAATATAATTGGGAGATAGAATAAATAGGAGGGCTAGAGGTGGGAAAAGGGGGAAAGAAATGAAAATTGTAGTGGGTTGCGACAAAAACAGCGGAGAAATAACTTTTGAATTGCTCTGCCTTTGCGTGGAACCAGTGTTGTGATTTGGGAAGCTAAAACCACATTTTCCTTTCCTTTATTTCCTTCCTCTCTTTCTTTTTTTTTTCTTAAAATAATAATGTTGAGTTTGGTTGGTTGCTGGTATTAAAAATAGCAACGAGTCGCAAGTAGCAAGTAGCAGCAGAAGGAGCTCTGCTTTTAGAGGAGGCTGCCCTTTGGCTTGGAAATTAGGGCTTTAGTGGGTCCAAGTGCGCGTGGCCAGGTGAGGAGCACGTCCTTTTCTTTCCTGGGCCCCACCATTCACTCCATCCATCCATATATGTCTCTATGACTCTCTCTATATATATATGATCGAGTATATATATATATATATCTTCCTCCTCTCTGCGTATTACATAAACTATATATAATATATAATGATTATATATGATAAACTATATATAATATATAATGATTATATATGAGGACATATCATACTTACTCATTATATTTTATAATGTATTATATATTATATATGAGCACATATCATACTTACTCATTATATTTTTATTAATTATTTAATTAATATTATTGTTGGGAAAATGACAACGTATACTCTAGCTCGTACGTACTGATCGACTACATACTGAATTTGGGTATAAGCATATTTTTAGAGGGAGCTAGCAATAAATCTGAATTAATTAAGAGAACGATCCTTAATTTTAATTACTCAATTTTAAAAGATTTCGTTTTCATTTTCCAATAAATAGATGAATTAAGAGATTTGTTTTTAATATTCAATTTCCATGATCAATTTACTCTAAATAAATTAATTAAGATGCTGTCACTCAGTTCTAATAATATCGCTATAATTAGACAGGGCGTTGGGGATTAAATATTCCGGTCATCAATAATTATTTGAGGAGTTGTTGGTTGCTTAACGATTTATTTAACAGTTAACTATGTATTATGTTTGACAAGTTTGAGATATGTTTGTTTACTTTATATTTTCCACGTCTGAGGTTGAGGTGTGGTTTTATCTGGTGAAATGAAAGCATCTTCTGCATAAAAAAAAAAGGATGGTGGTGGCTAGGTTTTAGGTATTAAAAAAGTTACACGTATTTTAATGGACATTAAATTTGCCCATAGGTCAGAATGTGGAGGCAGTTTCAGTTCTCTCTCTCTCTCTCTCTCTCTCTCTGTATGATATATATATATATTCTTATATATGTAGATAGACTGAGTATTATATTAACTACCTCTCATACAGTCTTTCCTTTTATTTATTTTGGTGGGAACAGTTTTTCCCAATTATGCATATCCAAGTTCTTCCAAGAACTAATAACAATGTAATTAAATAAGTAGAGGGTCGATATTAGATAAGTGGTATTCTCTCTTTTCATTTCTTTTTAATTTTTATGCAAACACGAGAGCCCATTTAATTTAATGGGTCAATAAGTTTTTTATTATGCCTTTTCATGGCTTAAAAGTCCTGTTTAGGTAACATCGATAAAGGGTTCTTTTTAAAATTACTTGTTTTAAAAAAACAGGATGATTTGAAGAATACCAAATTAAGATGTAGTTATAATTGTTTTATAACGAAAACTGAAGCATAGGACAGAAACATGCCAATTATTGGACTAGTAAATAAATAAGAATTTTGTCATAATCTTAGCTTCGATGATCTAGCTAGTAACTGATATATCAGAAAGAAAAAAAAAACATAATTCAAATTATATAACATTGACTAATGTAAATTTTGTTGGAAAAAATAACAATATTTGTAAAAAAAAATTTAACCTTTCCTCCCTCAAGAATAACCAGAAAAATAAGATAAAGAAACACAATCACAACACAAGAGAAATTAAAGTGGGAAACTCAAACCGGGAAAAAACTCACAACCGTTGCTAAAAGACAACCAGAGAAAAATACTATATGAAAATTATTACATCACACAATATTTTCTCAACCCTTGACCCAAGTACACCCACACTCTCACAAAGCAACAATTTAACTACACCTTCCACACTCAACAAATACAAGAGAAGAAGGAATTTCAAAGTCAAATACAATGCTTAAAGTGTCTTGACTTGGTGCATCTCCTCAGCTAACTACTAATATATTTATAAGCATCCAAACCCTAGTCATAAAGGAATTACTTGATCACTAAGTAACTTCCTTAACCACTAAAGATGCTAATCCTCAAATATATGGTAACTAATACTGAATTACAAGTCAGAAAAGATTACACAAGATTTTCCCAAATCTTAATCAAATAAGATTACAATCTTACAAATCTTTCCTATTACCATTTTCAATCAACTACCTTACCTAACAAATTTGATCCAAGTAATGAATAGTTTGATATCACTTTAATAATAATTTTATATTCAAAATTTTGTAAATATAATTATTTTTTATTTAGAGTCTTTCTCATCAGAATTAAGTGTGCTATACAAATATAATTTAAACTAGTCCGAACGAAGGGGAGCAGGCAAAGGAAAAAAAAACTATATATCATTGAGTTTCTTAATCAGGGCAATTTAGAACTGCTAAATGGTTAAGTTCAATGGCATCTTCAGTTTTGACTGTAGCTAGACGAGAAATTTGGATTTGTCCACGTACATGTTCAAGTTGGCCGAGAGAACTAAACTACTGGCTAATACACCTACAGTTAGCAATATTTATGATATAAATTATATCAGAAATATATAATAATAAAAGAAAAAGTTGTTGGCATTACCAACTAGCCACTAGCCAGTGATCACTTTGCGCAAAGGAGAAAAAAAAACTAGCTAATGACTTATATTTACTTGATCCTTAATGCTGAGCTAAAATTTTGTTTTGGTCCTTAATATTTTTTTTTGTTCTATTTTAATCCTAAATATTTCCCAATGATTTCATTTTGATTCTTAGTAAATTTCATAATTGGTTCTAAGTATTGAATATATGGTCTATATATCTTTCGTTTTAAACCTGAATGCGATGAAATCAAAGTAATTACGAGTTAAATTTGAAGAGTACTTTCTTTTTCAGTTGAAGTCATCGACAAACGAGGTCAAATCGAGCCTGAAAATAAGTCACTTATTCCATAATTTGGTCAAATCTCTCTTGCTTCAAGTCTAAATGCAATGAAATCGAAGCTACAAGTAGACCTGCTCATGGGCCGGGCTTGGGCTACCCAAGCCCAAGCCCATGGGCTTTTTATGTAAATGGGCTTGGACTAGTCCAAGCCCAAATAAATTTGTACCCATTACTATGGGCCAAGTATATACCCAAGTCCATGGACTTGGGCTTGGGTAGCCCAAATTTATTTATTTTTAAAAAATTTTAAACTTAAATTGTCATTATGTCTTCAAAGTATGAGGTTAGTTTCATTTTGGTCCTCAAGTTATTTTTTGGTCCTCAAACTAATCTTTGTTTCTTTTAATTCTCAAACTAATTGTTTTTTGAAAAATTCGGTTGGTCAAGCCTGGTCGAAAAAATACGGCTCGGGCCGGCTTGGTCAGAAAAATTCGACTCGGGCTGGCCTGGTCGAAAAAATTCAGCTCAGGCCGACCCGGTCAAAAAATTTGGTTCGGGCCGGCCCAGCCGGAAAAATTCGACTCGAGCCGGTCCGGTCCAAAAAATTCGGCTCGGTCTGGTCCGGTTGAAACAATTCGGCTCGGCTCACCTCAATCGAAAAAATCCGGCTCGGCCCGCCCCGGTCGAAAAAAAATCGGTTCGGCAGGCTCGGTCGAAAAAATTCAACTCGGGCCGCTTTGGCCGGAAAAATTCGACTCGGGCCGGTCCGGTCAAAAAAAATCGGCTCATCCCGCCTCGATCGAAAAAATTTGGCTCGGGCCAACCCGGTCGAAAAAATTCGGCTCGGCTCGCCCCGGTCGAAAAAATTTCGTTCGTGCGAGCTTGGTCAAAAAAATTGCCCAGGCCGGACTGGTCGAAAAAATTCGGTACGGGTCGGCTCGGTCGAAAAAATTCAGCTCGGCCCGGTCGAAAAAATTCGGCTCAGGCCGGTCTGGTAGAAAAAATTCAACTCGGCCCGCCTCGATCGATAAAATTCAGCTCGGCTCGGCCCGCCCCTGGTCGAAAAAATTTGGTTCGGGCCGGCACGGTCTAAAAAATTTGGCTCAGGTCTCCCTGGTCAAAAAAATTCGGTTTGGACCAGCTCGGTGGAAAAAATTCAGCTCGGTGCGGCCCGGCTGGAAAAATTTGGCTCGGGCCAACCTGGTCGAAAAAATTTGTATTGGGCCAGCCCGGTCGGAAAAATTTGGCTCATGCCGGCCCGGTCAAAAATTTTGGTTCGGGCCGGCTCGAAAGAAAAATTCAGCTCAGGCCGGCCCGGTTGGAAAATTTCGGCTCTGGCCAGCTCAGTCAAAAAAATTCGGCTCTGCCCGCCGTGGTTGAAAAAATTCGGTTCGGACCTGCCCGGTTGGAAAAATTGGTCTCGGGCCGGCCCGGTCGAAAAAATTGTACTCGAGCCGGCGCGGTTGGAAAAATTCGGCTCAGCCCGCCCAGGTTAGAAAAATTTGTCTCGGACAGGGTCGGTCGGAAAAATTTGAATCGGTCAGCCCGGTCGAAAATATTCGGCTCGGTCGGAAAAATTCGTCTCAGGTAATATCAAGTTTTAACAAACTTTAAGTTTGTTGGGTAGTATCTAAGTATTAAGTGGACCAGTCAATGGGCTTGGGTAGTTATTGGGTATGTCTCATTTTTAAGTCCACATCTCATTTTTATTTGATGGATAATTAATTATAGACTTGGGCTTGGGTAGTCCATGGACTACCTAGGCCCATGACCAGGTCTAGCTACAAGTTACTCTTGACGAATCAATGATGTAAAAACCGGACCGGACCGCCCGGTCGGACCGGTAACCGGTGAGAAGAACGAGTTGGTCCAACCCAAAAAACCGAAATGGGGGTTGGACCGGATTGGATCGGGAAAAACCGGTAAAAAAACGGAAAACCGGGTCCAACCGTTGGACCGAGAACCGGCGGTCTGAACAATTTTTTTTTTTCATTTCAGATTTTCACACTACCTTGCTTTTTAGTCGAAGACGAAGTCCCTCCTCTGCTTCCGATTTCAGTCTTCAGATCTCGAACCACATCTGCTTCTGCCGCCGCCGATGCTTCCGTCGCCGATTTCAGTCTAAAACTCAAAGTGTCGAAGACTCGAAGTCCCTCCTCCCTCCTCTCATTTTCACTTTCAGTCTTCAGATTTCGAACCACCTCTGCACCAGTCTTGGAGATTGTTGATGCGATTTTCGCCGGCGAGGAGGGTGTCGATGACGGCGAGGAGGAGCTCGGAGGCGTCGAATGTGGGATCGGATTCGCGAGCACGGACGGCGAACGAACGAGCTCCCTGGAGATCACGTGCGCTGAGGAGCTTATTGGTGGTGTAGAGCCACCATTTGGCTTCGGCTCTGCTGCTACTATTGTCCAGAGAGAGAGAGAAAAGGGTTTGATTTGAGAAGACAAGCTCTGTGTTTGTTAGGGTATGAGAGAGAGAGAAAGGGGAGGGTGGATTTGGATGGATCGTACGTAGTGATTAGTCATTTTCAAGTATTGATATAATAGAATATACTTTAGAGGGAGTAATTCTTCTTTCACCCCAAAAGAATAAAATTATTTCAAAACAATCCCTAAAAACATGGAATTTTTCAACATGAAATTTAATATATTAAAAATAATTATTTATTGCGTCATCCGGTCCAAACATCCGGTCCGACCGATTCAACCGATCCGACCGTGAACCGAACACTTGTCCGAGTCTTTGTCCGGTTCGGTTATGACAACACTGTGACGAATTCTTTCTCTATCCAGTTGGGATCATTGACGAACAAGGTCAAATAGTACTCCGAAAGTGAGTTTGGTTAAAACATCATTATTAACTTTAATTTTGGAGTACTATTTAACCTCGTTTGTCAACTTTCCCAAGTAGATAGAGAAAGAACTCGTCAAGAATAACTCGTAGCTCCGATTTTATCATATTTGAACTTGAAACATGAGATATATGACCAACTTTATCAAATGAGCGACCCACTTTCAAGCTCGATTTTAGGTCCAATTTGATCTCGTTTATTGATAGCCCTAATTGGGTAAAGAAAGAACTTATCAAATATAACTCGTAGCTCCAACGATTTCATTGCATCCTGACTTGAAACGAGAAAAATATGATCACATTTAATAGTTAAGGACCAAAACAAAACTTCTCGAAAATATTAAAGAACAAAACAAAACAACAAAATATGAGAAACTACAACAGAATTTAGGGTAAACATTAGGAACCAAAATAAGGTTTTGGCCTGCAAAATACATATCCATGTTGTTTTAATTTGTATACGGACAAACAAACCTTTCTTCTTTTTTTTTTTTGTTTCCAAAGGTATCTCCCGGCCCGACAAGCCAATGACTAATTCTCCACGGATCGGTGCTTAATTTAAGGGTTTTCCGCTGGCTAATTGGTTGTTCCATACACAAAGCGGGATTTGAACCCCGACCTTACTTAAACGACCTAGTGAGTTTGATCACTAGGCCAATTCGAATTTAAAATATCATATTTAAAGAAGTTAATTATGTATGGGTTGTCTAGATTTTGTTGAGGACGTCCCTTTATACTCTCTAATTATATAATCCTTTGGTAATGATTAGATTAAGTTTTTTCTATTGAAAGAAATGATTAGATTAAGTTAAAAGCCATTATTTCATATAAAAAACTGAAATAAAATATTATAAATAGGACATCGAGTAAAGCCCAGCGTAATCTACGTATTTTTGGATGAAACTGATATAAACCCCTTATCCATAAAAGAAGTCAATCTTATTATCACTTTTCTGGGTCAGTAAAAGAAATCAATCAAAGCCATGAACGGTTGCAACAGAAATCCTTATAGCGACGACGTTGATTTGTCGCCTTACGTTGTGTCAAAGGGATTAAGCAGTATTTTCCATCTTAGAAGTGTGAATAAAAAACGTCACAGCATTAATTATTGGCTTGAAGGTTCTATCCTTAAATGAGTTATCAGCCATCATTCTCTAGGCAATTAGGGTCATTTATGAACATGACAACACGATCAGCTGTTTTTCTTAATATATTTCTACAGACTTCTTTTTTCTTTTGGTACATATTTCTACAGAATTTTAAGCAATTATATTTTTCTGATAAAATCGAAACATTTCTATATCATAACAATACCGAAGATAAGTTATTAATTTAAATATGTATCTATCTAAAGCAAGAGTCCCTTTTTGAGAAATGACCTGCAGCTCTTTAAAGCCTTGTTTTGTTCAAACTTTTTTGTTCTACTGGGTTTTCTAAAAGCCCAATAGTATAAAGAGACTCAGACTGCCTCCAACACCGTTGTGGACATCAAAAAAATAGCTAAAATGTTTTATTTTCGCGTATATGAATTGAAATATACTACTAATATTAGTGAATATCCTTAATTCAGTTGGTTTAATTTATGCTGACAGTTTGTACAACTGTTATAAAATTCTAAAAAATTCACTTTACTTGTTTCAATTTTTATTTTTATTTTCATTTTTCATATTTTCTTTTGAAAAAATATCGTTCTTCTAAATTTTAATATTATTAATAAAACTTTTTGTTATTGGTTATTTTTTTTTTTTCAGTTTTTCTAATGATGATATTCCGCCTCTGTTCCTGATTGTTTTCCTGAACTCCCTGCACAAGTAACTCAAATGGGGGTTTTAGTCCCCAGAAGAGCCTCCGAAGCCTAAGTTAGTATTTGGACAGAATAACAGTATATCAGTACATCAGTTTGTTAATCTTACTTGCAGATCCTCTATTTATAGGGCTTGGCTAGAAGCGTCCTACATAGGTCTGCTGCCTAAACCATCATTACTTGTAGGTTAATTACGTAAATGGGGGTCATTGGCAGGTTCGTGCATCTTCATTACCTTGTGATCGATCCCCCCCTATCGATGTGTATCCGCTCGGTCCTATAAGCTCCCGGCTACTTCTTGAGGTCTCTGGGCAGGGCGCTTTCGTTTGGGCCTCCGGGGGCTGTCCTGTCTATTGGGCTTATGGTTCGTAGAGTGAGCCCATTATTGGGTCACACTCTATCAGCTAATAATTTTCTTTTTATTACATATGTTGTCGGAAACTTTCATTTTCTTTTTGCAATAGCTTGAAAGTTCATGTAGTGTAGAAATATAGTCACGTGGAAGTCTAAGTTATTGCCTCACAGTCTAAGTTATTGCCTCACAAGTCACATCCTTACGTGGAAGGATTTGTACGCGGTGAAGATTTTTTTTATTTATCCTAGATTGAAAAACTAGGAAATTCGTAAACTATATTATAGTATTTTAATGAATATTTCAAGTAATTAAGCATCGCTGATTTCAATGGTTTATGTTAAGATATGATATAAAAATAATTTTATAAGAAGTTGTAATTGTTTTAAATTGATGAATTATCTTATAATTTATTATTTAAAAAATAGATAAAATATATTTTGGTTTAATACTTTTCAAAAAGAATATAATATATTTATAACGTATTATACTTGAATGCATTACGATTTGATGGGCACTTCGAGAAATCGAATAACACGTGAATCGCATAGATATGTATTTTGTCATGATTGCGTAACCGCAACCTTATGTTTCTCCTTTACCTATTATTTCGCTACAACACATTAATTTATTGAATTTTACTTTTGTTTTGGCCAAAATTAAATTTTACTGTCAAATAGGAGTTTAGGTGTTCAGTTTACACAAAAAAAAAAATTGTAGTTCAGTTCTAGTCTTCCACTCTAATGTGGGACACAAGAAGGAAAAAACAATAAAAAAGATACAAGGGACAAGAAGCATAAAGGCAAATGCATACAAGATCTAGCAGGGAGGATCTAAATTATCAACTTGGACAAATTCAAGAGAGTAGGTATATATGTAACAATAATGTATTAATTTGAATGATTGAACTCACTCTGCTTCAAATCAAAAGTTAATACAAGGGATGAGTGGGTGCAACGACAATTGTCGGACGTCGTGCGTGAAGAGCAAAACCCTAGCTAGGCAAATGAAGAATGCAGATGAACTAAAACGAAACTAAAAAAATATTAAGAACCAAAACAGAATTTAAACTAGATGTTAAGAACTAAAATAGAATTTTAGTTGTGGTTGACTCAGTTGGTAAGGAGTCGATTCATAACCCACAAGGTTGTGAGTTCGATTTTCACTACCGATGTAAGATCCTTGTTGGTAGGCGATCTGTAAGTACCTCTGTAAGTGTTCATAGAGTTTAGAGGTCTGTCTTGGCCTTGGTGAACCCCAATGCCCAACTCACCTAAACTTTTCCCAAACAAAAAATAGAATTTTTGTTTACCGATAATATCAAGAGGTATAATCAATGTTGAGACATTTTAAGCAATTAATAATGAAGTAATAAACCAAAAATTCAAAAATTTTAGTACTTCCCTATCACCAATTTACAATCATCCAAATAAAGTGAAGATGTCTCAAAGTCTCTATCTCTTTTCTTTCCCTTTTCCTTAGTGTCCAATTTAAACATAGACTAAAAAGTTGAACGAGAGCTTATTTTTTAAACTGTTTATAGAAGGACATTTTCATTTCGTCCTAAATAATAAAATGAAAAATGGAAAAAATAATCAATCTAGTCAATGAATTATACGGGTAATAGTAGTTTAAATTTTAAATTTTTGAAATAATAATTTAATCGTAAAAAAACATCACTTGTAATTTAATCCTTCAAAATCTAAATTGTATAGGAGTAAAGTATTAATGGAAGTATTAATTTACAACGAGTTATAATTTTCAAAAAACAAAAAATCAGGACTAAAAGGGCAATGTCTATGTAATCTATAGAATAAAATATTAACTTACAGAAAGAAAAGATAAACACTTTGTGATTAATCAACCAATCCAGTTCTTATAATAACCATGAATCTATTAAAGAAAAGAATTAAATATTACAAACTAATAGTCTGTTGCTATAATCTATTAATATAATATAAACTTACCAATTTAATTCTTTTATAATCAATTAATAATAAGTAATATTTGTAATATATACTGCAGGAGTGCAGGTACATCATAATTAAACTCTATAGGATAAACTCAAATTCACGCACGTTCTTGGTGTTAACTATTAAGGTGACATGTGAAAGAAATGATTGAGGACCATATCAAATAATAAATGTAAGTATTGAAAGACGACAACGGAAGACCAGATTAATTAAGGATAAATCTTTATAAGGTTTTGGGCTCTCCAACTTCAACAACTCGCTTTTGGGGTGTGGTTCTCCTAAGGGCTTATACTCGTATCAATTGGTGCTTTCATTGAGAGCCGACCGGCACGGAAGGGGCGACCTATAGGCTGGATTAAGGTACGTGCGATACGCCGTGCCAAATACTGGAAGTTGTATGGAGCCGCCAAAAGTGGAAAGGACTATCAATGGACTAGTGTCAATAGTTTGGGCCCCCGTGGACGTCGACTTTTGAAGGGGTATGCAATGATACGAGTCCCACATCGGGTAGTTAGTTGAGAGTAAAGCACTATATAAGACCTTGGGCTCTTCAACTTCAACAACTAACTTTTAAGGTGTGGTTCTCCGAGGGCTTATACTCGTACATATGGCCTCTGATTAAAATTGACCATATAAAGCATAATATATTTTGGTCTACATCAATCCAAAATATGCCGTGTTAGTTTTCAGACTAGTTTCAGGCCATAAATGTTTTCTGACTAGTTAACTTATACCTTCCATTGGAAATCAAAGACATATACAGCACGGGAAATGGAAAAAAGTTGTGTAAGAATCGAATTCTGTTTTGTTACTTCATATCAAATATAAAAGTAAGGCAAAACACTCTTTTGTGCTCCTAACGTTTGTAGTGATTTTTAGTTATGCCCCTAACGTTTCATTTTGTTCAGGCGTGCCCTCAATGTGAAACTAACGTTTCAATTATGCCCCCAATTTTGACTCAATGCCCATGTGGCAATTTTTTTTTACTGATGTGTCATTTTTTTGGTCTGACTTGAATACGTGGCATGATGACTGGACATTCATATTTTTTTTTCCACCGTGGCATGATGACTGGATTTACATTTTTTAACATAAAAATTGAGTAAACTAGCAAATCAGTCCCTGGATTTACATTTTTCATCATCTTCATTCATTTTAGTCCCAAATCCTCAAAATAAAGTTGTAAAGTGTCCCAAAACTCTTCCAAATATTTCAATTTAATCCTTAAAAGTATTAAAAACCCTAAAATCTAAACTCTAAACCTTAAAACTATAAACCCTAAACCCTAAACTCTAAAATTCTAAATCCTAAAACCCTAAACCCTAAAAAATCTAATTTGAGCAATTAGGTCCCTCACCCATTCTTATCCCATTATTTTCAATTCCCCCTCTTTTTCATCATCTTCATTCATTTTAGTCTCAAATCCTCAAAATAAAATTTTAAAGTGTCCCAAAAATCTTCCAAACATTCCAATTTAGTCCATTAAGTTGTTTTATAACGTTAGGGGCACGAAAGGGTGTTTTGCCTAAAAGAAATATGGAACAAACAAATATGGTATACCTTAGGTACTTTAATTATTTAGCCATTAAGTTGTTTTATAACTAGGAAAAGATATGGAGTCACAATTTACAAACCATACATATCCAGGGTATAACTGTTTAATATATTAAAATCTGCCCCAATTAAATAAATAATTGCAAACTATTAAATTGTAGGAGTATACCTCACTAAAACACATTTCTCATTCGATAATTATTCTTTTGGGGTGCTTGGGAAATATTTCCGTATAGAGTGCTCAACTTTTTTAGAAGTCGGATATCTTTGTTGTTCGATAATTGTATAAATATGTACATATAATAACAAAATCATTTAATAACTGTTTATATATATATAACATAACCCTTCAAGGGAACCAATGTCAACCAAAATAAATCATTATCCCATAAAAAGGGGAAAAAACCAAAACAAAAGGAAAATAAACATGACTTTGGGTTTCAGAAGCAATTTCTGAGAAACGTAACCTGGAGGTTAGTTGATATAAAATATGGCAAGAAAACGTCAAATTTGTTGGTGGGTATATTATATCAACAAAATGTTGGCTCATAAGGCAATGGACGGTCTTGCAAGAAACTTATGTGTGAAAAATGACAAAATATATTAATATTTGATTTCATGTTCAAATAACAAGTGGCGCCGAAGGTTGAGATCATCCAAGCGCCGTGGGGATTTTCTGAGTTACATATGCTTGTCAGTTGTCACCAACCCCAACCCCATTATTCACCAAACCATCAACATTTCAGGAAACACATTTTACAAGAAATTGCCTTTCCTATTTTTCATCCCCGATTTCAAATTTTGATTATATATATATATATATATATATATACATAGGCATGCTCACCCTTTTCGGTGTTTCATTCGACAAACCTTGGGTTTAAAGTTAAAACTAAATACAGATTTTAATCTTCATGGCTATCATTATTATTACTATGAATATCTCTAACCTAAACGGAACCTCGTGATTAGGAATATTTACAGGACGAGTTGAAGAGATGAAACTTCTGAAATTTGAAATGATTAATTTAAAAACTCTTCAATATTTGTTTTTTGAAAACTAAACTCTAATATTTTATGTAGCAGAACAACAAAAGCATCTTCGGCCAAAAAAAAACTACAAAAGTATCAAAAAGTTAAACTAATAAAAAAGCAGTGAAGCAGGCCCACGGATCGATTCAAAATTAAGTACGAGTTGAGAATGTCAAATTGGCAATCCAACCAACACATCAAGGGTTGAAGGATTCTCAATCCAAGCAGGTTTCATCTCACAAAATTGACAAGTCCATCACCAGTCCAATAAAAATAATTAACAAGTAATTTCATATCCTTGAATTTACATTTTTCATAGATAGAGTTCAATACGGTATAATAATGAATCAACAAATAGTTAAAAAGGAGACAGAGAGAGGCGTTGGGGAAGCAACATAACTTATCAACCCTGACAAAAGCTCCATGATCACCAGTTAGTTTCACACATGTTCTTAGCAACATGGATTCAGTAGGGAGTTGGGACATCATTACCCCAGGGTTTCACAGGATTTTACTTCTTAACATATATCATCTTAAGGACATCAACTAGAAAAGCATTTCCGAATATGCTTCAGCCAAGAGTGAAATACCCCACCAACCTGCAAATAAATTGATAGAATCCATCAGTGGAACACAGACGCCGAAGTTATTCAAAAACTCAACCTTTATCAGTAAATAAGTAACTGGTTGATCCGTGAATATCAAGCTGCTTAGAATAAGATCGGTCAAAAGCTGTATTTATTTCTTCTGGTTCATAATTTTCGTATAAAACAATTAAATATCAAGAACTCTTGAACTTAATCACAAAGCTAATGACTTTGTTTTAAAAGCAAACAGTAAGAGGATCATTGAATCATTTTACCTAATGAGATAGTATATGACTACAAAGGCAACTGTGAAATATGCGACAAGGGAGCAGGTTTTTCTCGTTGATTTCTTCTCAAAAACCTACAACATCCAGTTTCAATACAGTCATTTTCCAACAAATAAAGAAATCAAAATATGAGGTGATATAGAAGAGAACAACGATCTAAAATACCTTTTTGAATCGATCCATGGTTCCCAACATCATACCCCTTGATCCATCCATGCTGTTACCCTGATTTGCATTGAAACAAAATTAGACATTGGACTTTCTTCTTTTTTTTAAAAAAAAAAAAAAAAAGTTCACTGAAATAGAGACAGGTTGTTGATTTCATACCACCCGATCAAGAAAACGGTTATGACTCTCCACCTCTTCATGTATATCACCAGTTAACTGTTAAATATATGATGTTAAAAGACAATTTAAACATAATAAAGATCAGAAGACCAGTTCATTTTATGCTTTCTCAGAGAAGTAGAAGCTACGAACTACGAAGTCATGTTATAACATAGGCAATATTTTCCACTCTCATCAGTGTACCCATAAATAGCAAAAAAAATCAGTGAAGATCTGCCTAATAATAGAAAGAAAGCCTATTAAAGGAGTCCAACAAAAGTGTGTTAAAGTGTGAGATATCTCCAGCAAATAATCAACCATCCACATATAACCTATTTTGATGAAACAATCCTGAGACCTTGGAGAGCTGAGATGTTAAAATCCCTGATTTACTGTTGATGAATCCATATTTGAAAGCACTTTGATGCCAATTTCAAAAATGCAAGCATATGTTAATGATACAGTAACTCACAGAGATGAAAATAACTACCTAATAACTACTAGTCATTGATCTCAAAATACTTTAGCAAGTGAGACAAATATTCGCCATTGTGAGTAAGAGCTAGCATCTATTAAGATTGAAGCATAGATACAGCTTAGAATTAAAAAAAGTTGATAATCAGTAATTCAAAATTCAGAAAGGACTTACTCTTTTCAGAAAATCAACCCTGTCCTGCAAACTCTCTATGGCTTTATCATTATCATGCTCGTTTATATCACGTGATAATGATGAAGAAGCCCTTATACCACCTTCTTCAAGCCCATCAAAACCATCTAAAAGGGATGATCTAGAGCCACGATTATCTCTGCATTATTAATATGAAGTTGTGAGAATTACTGTCACCAAAAGCAACCAAAATTGCCTGCCAATGTGATAAAAACTCAAAAGCGCAATTGAAAAGCCAAATGGAACCAAAGGAAATCAGAACTCCTCAAATAAACTGAAACTTAACATGAGGTTTTCAATGACTCATCTCATGCTACAAGTATGAAACAATTTAATGACAACAGTGAACAATGAAAACAGTGGTTCGGGTAAGAATCCACAATGAGAAGTAAATTATATCAAACATTTGAGAAGCACATTGGACATGAGAAGAAAATTTGATTTGGAAGACAAAATTAACAGAGAGAGAAGAGATGAAACACTACAATCAAGCAGACACAAGGGCCTCATGAGAATCTCAAAGCAACTTGGTTTAATGAAATCCAGAAGCAAATGTTCTGATTAGCATTTAGTATTAAAACTCTGTGGTCTCTATATGGCATAAGAGGAGAACAAGTAAATCGTGTCTGTAACTGCATAAGATCACCTCACCTATAGTGCATGGAACCAGACTACTAATAATTTGCTTTTCCCCACGTAAATGGTCCCATAATTAGTTTAAATATTCATTAGAAATTCTAGAATGGATATCTACTTGACAGGGATAAAAACAGGGAAAGAAGTATGGGGAATAAAAGCTACTTAAAATAAGCAGCAGCAAAGACCAAGAGATTTTTAACATGCTTTTTTTCATGTAAAATGATTTGATAATTTAACTTAAAAGTTTAAATAAACATTAGAAGTTAAGAAAACTATAAAAGGTAGATACTCAAAAGTGTGAGAACATACCCAAAAAAAAAGTCGAAAAACTTAGACTACTTAAAACTAACATAAACGAAGTTTTGCACAACAGTTCCAATCTCTCTGCTATGCAACACTTCGACCAATATATCCTGTTTTAAAAATCTTGTTGAAAACTAATGGATTGAATGCTTAAAACAAGAGAAAAAAATGAGTGATAGTCTCAAAAAATAAAATCATTCAATATCATGATTACATGAAACAGGATGACAAGCCGACAACACAGCCCAGGAACTAAAGCAACATGGAGAAGAAGAGAAACAATGCAGATTTGAGATATCCGACAAATCAAACAATACTTTTACTTCTGATTACTTATCTCAAGTGTACCACATTCCTGAATCTGTCACCCTTCATTAAGCACTCACAGAAGGAAACTGAAAGATCTTCTGTGCAATTTACATCTAATGTTTCCCCATTATTATAGTTCTGAATACTTGAAGCCACGGGGCCTATAAATGCTACAATTTATGGCACATGACTTTGAGCAAGCAACATTGAATCGTAGCACACAATATATTAATTATATCAGACATATATAATACAACTGCGATTGAGATTAAGTAAGTCTAAATCATCATAATCATAAACTATTTAAACAATAGCTCATAACAACTTAATAATCAACCATAATCTAACTAAAACATAAAATACGACATTGATAACTTCAATGTTAAAAAGTTTAATAATCTAAGCATCATCCCAAATGATGTAACATAATATAAAGAAGGAAAACCATAACAGGATTATATAATCATGTTACATGGTTCAACGTAATTCCAGAGGGAAGACAACACAAATCACGAAGCGAAATTGAAGATGCAAGTTTCAAAGTATTACTTCCCTCACCTCAAATCTAGTACAAACCCTACAAATTCATCTAAATATAATCGATGACATTACCAAACTAAGTCAGAAATGTTCAGGAAAAGAACCTTCTATTATTCATTGCTCGAAGAAACTGCAAATTGCACCTTTTTTTTTTAAAAAAAAAAATACAGCTGGAAGAACTTCGGAGACCAAAAAAAGATAAAACAAACTCGAAACTGAGAACAATGAAGAAGAACGAATCAGAAGTTTGCGAAAAGCAAGTATAGGAGGATCTTGTTTGGGTGCTGAAGAAACTTTGAGAAAAAAGCAGAAAACATTGTTTGGGATCCGAGAAAATGATCGATGGCCTTCTTCGACGGATCACAGATGACGGAGACACGGAGTGGAAAGAAACCGAACTCAGAAGCAAGACCGACCACCTTTTTTCTCTCTCAATTTTTTTTTTACAAAAATAAAGATGGGCTATGGACCATACTGTCCATACAGACATTATGGGCCAAAGGCCTAAACATAACAAAGAGTTCCTCTCTGTGAGCAACTATGTAATATTGTTATTGGGCCTTAGATTATTTTTTTGGGCCCGAAGACGCAAGCGGCAAAATTGATCTGCAATTCCGACCCAAAAGAAAATGGCTAAATTGCACGTTTGGTCCAATAACTTTGACAAATGTCTCAATTTGGTCCCATAACTTTTTTCGTTGCAATTTTGGTCCATAACTTCTGAAAACGTCCTACCTTTGGTCTCAAACTGATTTCCATCCATTTTCTGTGCATACTGAGTTAAATAATGATGTGGTAAGTATGAGTGAAGTGAATTTAAAAATGACCATTATGTAACAAATTATAACATTTTAATTAGAACTTTGATAAAAATAAATAAAAGTTAGGCTACACGTCGTTTTGATTAAAATGTTATAATTTGTTGCAAAATGGTTCTTTTAAAATTCATTTCACACATATTTGTCACGTCATCATTCAACTCAGTATGACAGATCATCTTTAACGGCAGATAATAGATGGAAATCAGTTTGGGACCAACAGTGAGACGTTTTCAAAAGTTTTGAGACCAAAATTGCAACAAAAAAAATTATGGGACCAAATTGAGACTGTTGCCAAAGTTATGGGACCAAAATTGTAACAAAAAAAGTTATGGAACCAAATTGAAACCTTTGTCAAAATTATGAGACTAAAAAGTGCACTTTAGCCAAAAAAAAATTATCTGCAATTGAATTTTGCGTTAAAGCATATATTTTGTAAACCGTGCTATACTTGACTCAAAACATATATAATTACTACTTAGTCATCTACTGTCTTTTACTAGTATTCAAATCCCCATAACAAACACAAACAAGTCTTGTATCATTGTACGTATCTGTTGATCAAAATGAGTTGTAGACCAGAATTTAGAGTAGTAATTATGGGGATTTGAGAGAGAGAAGAGATCGTGTGGCTATGTTTTGAGGAAGAGTGAGGAACGCAAATAGTGAAAATTAGGAGGGAAACTACCAAGTCCAAGAGAGTAATGACATCCAACTACACACACAAGTTTTGAAAGCTCTTTTATTGTCATAGTGAATGCCCTCTTCTACTCACCTCTTTCTTCTTCCCTCCATAGTGCCTATTTTCTTTCTTGAAGCTAATAATTGATTCCTCTGACAACACATTGCTTCCTTTGCTATGACAAATATGCATTTAATTATCTATAAATATATGTTTAGAAATTGGTCAATGTGAATCTTATTTCACTTTTTACAGTCTAGTCATCTACTACTACTATTAGATAGCGTACTGAAACAGGAAATAATATCCATTTATGTTGTGGTTTTAAGTTTTAACTCAAGTATTTTAATGGTTAAAATCTCATTTTTGTCTTCGATCTATAGGATGCCTTTCTCTTTGGTCCTCAAACGAACTTTCTTAGTTGTTCTAGTATATTGTTAATCCAAATCATTTTTCTATATGTCATTATCTATGAGCTATATATTTAACATCCATGATCTTTCTCTCATACGTGTCCTTATAAATGAGTTGACCGAGACAGATTTTTTTTCCTTCTTATAAATAAAAATCAATTGCAAAATTATCTCTAATTTGTGATTAAAAAAAGAATATTTTTCAATCTCTCTATACCAACTCACTTATTAGAATACATATAAAAAAAAAATTGTTCATCTCAATCATTAAAGTGAGAGATAACGACAAAAATCATATGAAATTATGTCTTGAACTTGTGGTGGAATAGATTAAAAGCTTTGAGGACCAAAATATATAAGATTTATCCTATAATTGAAAGATCAAAATGTAGTTTAGACTTATTTTAATGTCTAAATATAAAGTGATATTACTAGGGAACTTCTATAAAAAACTCTATAGCTTAAGCTAACTAATTTGCAGCCATTAAATTTGCCTTTTTTATCATGATATTTGTGCAAATCTATTTAATGATTGCAAATTAGTTAGCTTAAGCTCTTCAACTTTTTATAGCACTATCCCTAGATTTATAGATTACAAATACAACTGTGGCAATTCTACGAGTTTGACCGAGTTCATCCCATTTATGAGTTTAAGTGAAAATTAATCAGGATTAGGGACCCAGAAACGTAAAAACATGCAATTCTAGGAGTTAAAACACAATTTTGACAATAATGGCAATTACCTCTTTTGGGCAGTGTTGTCAGAATCGAACCGGATAGAGACTCGGACAAGCATTCGGTTCACGGTCTGATTGGTTCAATCGGTTGAACCGTCGGTCGGACCGGATGACCCAATAAATAATTATTTTTAATATATTAAATATAAATACTCTATATATTTTTTATTTGTGGTTTAAGAGATGCATTTAATTTATTACTAAATACATTTCTTCATCTAAATAATATAATTTTTCTCTCCACTACTAGAGATTATAGATTAAATGCATTTTTTCAAGCAAATGAATGGACTGAATGCATCCTAAACAAGATCTAATAAGTCATAAATTCATAATAATTATTTAAATTCAACATTTCGACCCTCAAATTTCAAGTTCAACAAAAAATAGAGGAAGAGGACCAAATAAGAGAATATTTAGAGACCATAAGCAAAAAAAAAAAAAAA
>QANZ01031018.1:0-19062 GCA_003254925.1 Chamaecrista fasciculata | reverse complement strand
AAAAAAAAAAAAAAAAAAAAAACTAGTTGGACCACCGGTTCGGTCCAACGGTTGGACCCCGGTTCGCGGGTTTTGTCCGGTTAAAACTGGTTCAATCCGGTCCAACCGACATTTGGTTTTTTTGGTCGAACCCACTCGCTTTCACATTCAGTTGGCGGTCAGACCGATTGGATCGTCTAGTCTGGTCCGGTTCGGACAACATTGCTTTTGGGAGCTGACCTGACCTCAACTTCAATTCTGCCCGGAAAACATGGAAATGTTAAATATGAAACAGAGGTAATAACTTCTGCGCAGTGGGAAATTTAATTGAAGTTTAACTATGAGGTTTAACTAATATTTAAGGTTTTAATATAAACAGCAATTTTTTTTAAAATGAAGATAAAAACAATAAAAGGATTAGTTAGAATTTTAAGAAGTAGGTAAACTAATTTAAAAGACAAATAAGATATATATTTTTTATATGTATAAAAATTTAGGTGAGAATATATACCGATAACTACTAGACCAAAAAATACCTCCCGAATTTTTAAAAAATTTATTAAGAGAAATTTACATATTGCTTACTAAGACTTTTATATAATAAAAAAAAAAATTAAACCCTCATAGTTTTATAAGTGCTAAAACTTTAAAACTGGTATTTTTTATGGGTAATGCTAACGAATGCCTTAAGGACACTCGTTAAGGTGTATTTATTGCATTCTTGAAATATAAATTCTACTCTAAAAAATGAAATTTACCTTAGAATTTCCTTTTTTAAAATTATTGCTTCATTAAAATTTTAGGTAAATTTTCTTTTTCAAAATAAAATTTTTATTTTCAGAATGCAATAAATACACCTTACCGAATGCCCTAACACCACTCGTTACCATTACTCATTCTTTATTCCAGACTAATAAGTAACGAAATAGAAAAAGGCAAACCAACACTCTTGTTCAGGCTAGCACTTGATTGCTTCTAGAAAATCAAGCAAACTTTAATGTCGCATGAGGTTGTGTTAGCACGTCTTTCTTCGTTTTTCAATGTAAAGTGAGGAGACATGGATGGTATTTATATTATTCATCATATAATTTCTTTTTTCTAAAGCTAGCCATGATTTTAAGCCTGTAGAAAACCCATTCATTACATACTTTTTTTTTTCTTTTTTAGTTAAGGAAGTGGATAAATTTCTCCATTAGGTACATACTATAGTGACACAGGATAAGGTAAGTCCACTAAATTTTGATATGATAAATATAAGCAAATTATATTTTTCTTGTAATTCCTCAAAACTGTTCGACAAATAATTTTCTTTTCAATTTTTATTTAAGTGTGAAATATGTTTAATAAATTAAAAAGCAGAAGAATTGCCATAAGGAGGATTGGCCACCTAAAATTCTCAACTTTAATCTCTTATTGACTATTCATTTAGAAATTAAGAGTTTGGTTAGGAGACTTTTAGCCTAAAAAACCATAATAATGACTTGACAGTCACAAATTTGTTGGTCTTGAAAATTCTGTCCAGTGCAATTCCCACTACCCCAAACCCCAAGGAAGTAGGAAGTAATAATAATGGAAGCTAAGAAAAAAGAGGGTTGACTAATTATATCACGTGAGTCAGAAAGAATGAATTGAAGATAGCACACCTATATAAAGTTATAAAGTATAAACCCACAATGAAAAATTTTGACTTCATAGTTTTTATTAATGCTCCTTTATTTATATATTGTCCTTCAAATCCAACCACAGATCCAACCACAAGCTGAATTGGTTGTGACTCTTGTTTAAAGTCTAAATTATATAAAGTCGAAGCTGATGTGGGAATATAAATGAAAAATATCATCGATATATATATATATAAATATGTTTCATTTTTTTATCATAAAAAAGTTAAGCCTATATCAAATTTGAACATATATTGCACTTGTGATCTATATGAATAATTGCGTATAGTTTATATGGAGTAAAGTCTCTCCAAGGTATGAAGCTGGCGTGAGAAAACTTTCACTAAAGCAAAAATAAAAAGTTACATAAACTAAAAGAATGATTGTTGATTCCTTTTTGCACTTGTTTGGATAAAAAAAATTGTACCACAGCTGGTTGCTCGTACTTGCGAAGTTATATGGTTTTCAGCTATGGTCCCAACGCCAGATCACTGGTAAAGGATGCAAATTAATAAGTCTCTCTGCTTTTCATGTACAAGAATTTAATTCCTTATTTCATCTACTATAGTCTCGATCATTAGTACTCCCTCTAGTTCTATATATCTAATGTTTAAGGTAAATACACACAGATTAAGAAAATGATTAGATTATCTAGAATGAAGAGAAAAATGAGATAAAAAGACTAAACTATCCCTATTAAATTACTTGGGAAATGTTAAAAAAATAATTAATACTCTCTTAAATTTATAAAACATAAGATATTTTGGAACAAAAAAAATTCTCCAAAACATCAGATATATAGATCGGAGGGAGTAGTAGTTAACCCTTGTTAGAGAGATTTTTAACTTGAATTGAATAGCCTCATATAAAAATTCATTGGATGGCGTTTGTAATGGTTATCTATTTTAATTATTTCTGATGTCCACACCACTATATTATATAAGTAGTTAAACATGCAGCTTGTGACTTCTGCGTGGAGTAGTTTTGATTTGTTAAGAATAATGTTTTCCATTAAAACTGAATAAACAATTTCGTACAATTGCGAAGATCAGAGGACAGGAAGGGAAAAAAAGAAGAAAGAGAGAATTTGGTCAAAAGTTAGGCATACATGATAATGATAGATAGTGGGAGCTGGTGGTGTGTTTTTGTATTTTAATTGGAAAAGAAGAAAAAGCTTAATAAGCATGGTTTATATATATATATATATATATATATATATTCATAACAAAAAAAGATATCTTGATGATTATATTTAATAGTAAATTTATTTGTTAATTATATGATAATTAATTTACATTTATTCATAGCTTCAAGACAAAGATAGAGTGGATGACCTAAAAGGTGCCACAAACGAAATTAGATTTATGAGTGGTGTGATAAAAAATAAAATAAAATAAATTTTAAAAAATGATGGAAAAGAACAAGCAAATAGAGACAAAAACAAAGATGAAACACCCACACTCATACAACATATATTTATAAGTTTTATAATATAAAATCAATATTTTTTAATTTTAATAAGAGAAGCAATAGAAAATAATTACTCACATAACATATACAATGGATAGATATTTTAATTTTTAAAATTTTTATCAAAATTTATAAACTTTTAATTATCTATATATTAAATATATATTATATCGTGTCATATAATTTTAAGAATTTGACATATCGACATGTTTATATCTGTATCGTATGTCGTATTCATTTTGTGTTCATGATGAGTACTGAGTAGTAATTTGTAATATATTGGCAAAATCTCTATTCCACAGGGATGGTAAGAAAATTAGACAAAATGCAGAATTCCAAACTATTGAACAGAAACATATATGTATGCTCAAATAGATCAAGAAATTCTGAAGGAGTATGATATCAATAGTCTCAACTATCCATGATAACAATTCTAATAGAGCATTCTGGTTCTGCAATCATTACAGAAATCCAGATGCTGTGAGAAGAAGCTACAAGCAAGCTGTACATAAACTTATTTATAGTTCAACATGAACTTTTTCCACTTCTTTGAATAGGAATAAGATTACTTATGTCATGTACTTCATCAGTCACATTGCAAATTAAATTCAGCTATACTTTCATCAAGTCTTCAACAAATGTTAGCCCCCTCAACAGACTTGTCAAGTTTAGAATCCCACATCCAATAGAACAATACTGTACTCATTAAGGTATTATGAATCAAGAAAATGTTCACCAGTGTTGAGGGTTTCAAAACTTCAAAATGTGTTCAATTGAGATAAGAGGCATCACATTGCATTTGCCATTCCATACAATCTTCAAAATCAAAACTGCTAGCGCAATCCAGTAGTGCATTTTGTTGATGCTCATACCGACAAATGTAATTTAAGCCAACAAGAAGGTCACAAATAGCTTCCTCAGCCTTTGCTCTATCAGCAAAGTATAAAGTCTGAAGTAACAGAATGTTTGATCTGCTGACAATCTGGTGTTGCTCAAAATTACGTTCGCTCTGCCATCTGATCATATTATGTGCTAGAGGTGCAAGCCACTGAAGTATCCCATCAAGAGTCTCCTTCCAGTCATGGGCTAGAGGTGCATCATATATTGCCAAATTCTTGACATAGGACTTCAATTTGGCTCGAAGAGACAATCTTAAGCTTGTGGGAAGCATCTGATATAGATCATCCCTAGCTTCCTCACCAACCAAATGCGGGTAGCGAAGCAGCTTCTCGATGACAATTATAACATTTGCATAGTGCAACGCTAGGGCAGAACCTCCAAGAGTGGAAGGAGGAGCATAAGCCGTTAACCTACTTTTGGGACCAAAGGTTGAGTTATTTGAAACACCAGGATTGATTTGTCTGAGATCTCCAGTGAAAGGAACACCACTATGGGAATGATTTAGAGCACCAGAATAGCAAGAGTTATCATCCCTTTTCATGCCATTTTTCAAAACACCACTACGACAACTTGAACTATGATTGTACTGATCCTCACCATAAACAATATCATCATCATTGTCACCAAATTTTGAAACTGAGCTGCTTAAGCTCAGACATTCCATGAATAGTCTCCCCGGGCTTGTTCCACAAGGAAAGCCAAAATCTTCCGGCCTAAAAGATGCTAATTCGCCTCTCCTCATATCTATCTGATGAGACTTACAATTAGCTCCTTTTCTCTCCACAACTGTTCTTCCAACCGGCCCCGAATGGCATCCATTTTTTCTACTATAATTGCGTTTAAGCTGACCGGACATGTATCCACATTCATTGTTCATAGGAGCTGAACCTCCACCAGGCCCAATATTATTCTTCCTTAAAGCAGAATCACCAAAGATCACAGAGATCCTACCATAAATGGTACACACAGTTCTGGCTAACAACTCCACAACCTTATCATATGTCTGATTCCAAAGTGAAACATCCTTAAGATGCCTCACATCTTGCTTCTGCCACATAAGCTTCTGTTCAAACGCCCTCTTGCTTTCCTCATGCTGATTGTGCTGAAACTTCTTCACTGCTTGCTCCAACTCATTCAACACCTCCATTTCACTATACAAGCTCCTAGTGGCATTTACATATCTATCCATCTTCCTCACCATCCCTTCCATATGCTTTACCAGAAATCCCAATTCCTTGACATCAATAACCCCATTAACAATATCCTCATACACATGCTCAAACCCTAGCAAGGCTGGTTCAGAACATTTTTTCCCCAACCTAGAGATCACGCTGGCCACACGGTTTAGCTCTTCAAGCTTCTCGGCGAGAGCCAGCTCCAGGAGATAAGACTTGTCAGAGGAGACGACTTTGTTGACACCCTCAGAGTTCAAGATCCCATTCTTGAGCTTTGAGATCTCTGAATCGGAGAGGGATTTGTGAAGGTGAACAGTTTTGGACATTATGTTTGCTACTTCGAAAGAGAGAATGCCTATTATGGCTTGTTTGCTTTCTGACCTTTTGAGGTTTTGTTTTCTCTTGGTAGAAGAAGGCTCACGAAGTGCTTGCTTGAGATTTGAGCTCACCTGGTTGCCCATCTTTACAATCCAAGCTTCTGCACCCGTAGCTGCCAATTTTCTTGTTGATTTCTTCTCAAAGACCTACAACATTCAATTTCGACAGTCATTTTCCAATAAAAAAAGAAATTGAAATATGAGGTGATATAGAGGAGAACAAAGATCTAAAATAGATCCATGGTTCCCAACATCATACCCCTTGATCCATCCATGTTGTTACCCTGATTTGCGTTGGAAGTAAATTAGAAATTGGACTTTTTATCTTCTTTTTTTTAAAAAAGGTTCACTGAAATAGTGAGAGGTTGTTGGTTTCATACCACTCGATCAAGAAAACAGTTATGACTCTCCACCTCTTCATGTAATCACCAGTTAACTGTTAAATATGTGATGTTAAAAGATATTTTAAACATAATAAAAATCAGAAACCAGTTCATTTTATGCTTTCTCAGAGAAGTAGAAGCTACGAAGTCAAGTTATAACAGAGGCAATATTTTCCGCTTGCATCAGTCTACCCATAGCCATAATAGCATCTCGGCCTAATAAAAGAAAGAAAGCCTATTAAAGGAGTCAAACAAGAGTGTGATAAAGTGTGAGATATCTCCAGCAAATAATCAACCATCCACATATAACCTTTTTAATGAAACAATCCTGAGACCTTGGAGATATGAGATGTTAAAATCCTTGATTTACTATTGATAATGTTGGAAATTGTCTAGAGTTTTCTAGGAAAGTCCATTACTTATCTAATATATAATTAATATATCTAGAAGAATGTAATTCATGTTTCTAGAGAGTTGTATGTGGATAATGTATCTATCTCTAGGAGTGTGTGATTAATGTATCTAAAGGTGTGTGACTCGTGCATGGAATTTATGTGAGTATTTAATAAGGTTCATGTACTAATTGCCTATAAATACTCATGAGGTTGTAAGTCTCAAGGTAGATGGTGATTTAGATAGTAGAATTTACTAAATTCTTATAATTCCTCCCTCATATATTTCCTCCTTCTTCCAACAAAGTAGTATTAGAACGTCAGTAAGATCCTTGTTGTAGTCAAGAAACAAAAAGTGTTGTGAGCAAATCAGAGAACTCAATTGGTGAGAATAAGACAATTTAGCTATTTGCACTTATTGTTCGGATTTGAAAGTGCTTTGATGCCAATTTCAAAAATACAAGCATATGTTAATAATACAGTAAGTCATTAACTCAAGGAGATGAAAATAACTACCAAGTAACTATTAGTCATTGATCTCAAAATACTATAGCAAGTGAGCCAAAACATCGCCATCATAAAATAAGAGCTAGCATCTATAAGATCGAAGCATAGATACAGCTGAGTATTAAAAAATATAGATAATCAGTAATTCGAAAGTCAGAAAGAACTTACTCTCCTCAGAAAAACAACCCTGCCCTGCAAACTCTCTATGGCTTTCTCATTATCAGGCTCATTGATATCACGTGATAATGATGAAGCAGCCCTTATACCACCTTCTTCAAGCCCATCAAAACCATCTAAAACGGATGATCTAGAGGCGTGATTATCTCTGCATTATTGATATGAAGTTGTAAGAAACACTATTACCATAAGTAACCAAAAATGCCTGCCAATGTGATAAAAACTTAAAAGCAATTGAAAAGCCAAATAGAACCAAAGGAACATTTAGCTTTATTGTGATATCAGAACTCCTCAAATAAACTGAAAATTAACATGAGGTTTTCAATATGAAAGAAATTAGCCGGTGGTTCGGATAAAAACCCACAATGAGAAGCACATTGTACATGAGAAGAAAACTTGATTTGGAAAACAAAATAAACAGAGAGAAGAGATCAAACACTACAATCAAGCAGACACAAGGTCCTCATGAGCTTCTCAAAGCAACTTGGTTTCATCAAATCTAGAAGTAAATCTAGAATGCTTATCTACTTGACAGGGATAAAAACAGAGAAAGGAGTACAGGAATAAAAGCTACTTAAAATAAGAAGCTGCAAAAACCAAGAGATTATCAACATGCTTTTTTCCATGTAAAATGATTTGATATTTTACTTTAAAGGGTGAGAACATACCCAAAAAGAAAGTTGAAAAAACTTAGACTACTTAAAACTAACAAACGAAGTTTTGCACGACAGTTCCAATCTCTCTGCTGTGCAACACTTTGACAAAATCTTGTCGAACACTATGCATTGAGCGCTTAAAACAAGAGAAAAAAAATGTGTGATAGTCTCAAAAAATAAAATCATTTAAAATTACGATTACATGTAACAGGACGACAACACACCCCAGGAACTAAAGCAACATGGAGAAGAAGAGAAACAATGCAGATTTGAGATATCCAGCAAATCAAACAATATTTTTACTTCTGTTTACATAGCTCAAGCGTACCACATTCCTACATCTGTCACCCTTCATTAGGCACTCACAGAAGGAAACTGAAAGATCTTCTATGCATTCTATGTCTAATGTTTCCCCATTATTATAGTTCTGAATACTTGAAGCCACGGGGCCTATAAATGCTACAATTTATGGCACATGGTTTTGAGCAAGAAACATAGAATCGTAGCACACATTATATTAAATATATCAGATATATATAATACAACCGAAATTGAGATTAATTCTAAATCATCATAATCATAAACTATTTAAACAATAGCTCATAACAACTTAATAATCAACCATAATCAAACTAAAACATGAAATGCGAAGGAAAACCATAACAGGATTATATAATCATGTTACATGGTTCAACGTAATCCCAGTGGGAAGACAACAGAAAAATTGAATCAGGAGACGAAGTTAAAGATGTAAGTTTCAAAGCATCACCTCCCTCACCTCAAATCTAGTACAAACCCTACAAATTCATCTAAATACAATCCATGACATTGCGAAAATAAGTTAGAAAAGTTCAGAAAAAGAACCTTCTATTATTCATTGCTCGAAGAAACTGCAGATTGCACCGATTTTTTGTTTTTTTGTTTTAAATTTACAGCTGGAAGAACTTCGGAGACCAAAAAAAGATAAAACCAACTCGAAACTGAGAACAATGAAGAAGAAGAACGAATCAGAAGTTTGCGAAAAGCAAGTGTTGGAGGATCTTGTTTGGCTGCTGAAGAAACTTTGAGAAAATAGCAGAAAACATTGTTTGGGATCTGAGAAAATAATCGATGGGCTTGTTCGACGGACCACAGATGACGGAGTGGAAACTGCCAGAGTAATGGCATCCAACTACGCACACAAGTTTTGGAAGCTCTTTTATTGTGATAGTGAATGCCCTCTTCTACCCACCTCTTTCTTCTTCCCTCGACTATGGCGTTTATTTTCTCTCTTCAAGCTAATAATTGATTCCTCTCACAACACATTTTGTTTCCTTTGCTATCACAACTATGCATTTAATTATCTATAAATATATGTAGATTTCAAGTTTTCAAATTTCAACCTTTCAATTAGAAATTGGTCAATTTGAATCTTAATTCACCTTTTTACATTCATCTACTTTTTTTTTTTGGTCTGAATTGAATAGTCTAGTCATCTACTACTACCATTACACAGCGTACTGAAAGAAACAAGAAACAATATCCATTTATGTCGTGAATTTAACTAAAAGGTTAAAATCTCATTTTAGTCCTTAAATTATAGGATGTATTTCGTTTTGATCCTCAAACTTTAAGAAATTGTTCCACCAATAGTCTAATTTCGATTATTATCGAAGAGCAAAAAGTATTTGCTATAGCAGTTTTGAAAGTAACTACAAGCGAGGGTGAAAAACATGGAAAACTGAATAATAATAATAATAATAATAAGAATAATAATAATAATAATAATAATAATAATAATAATAATAATAATAATAATAATAATAATAGAAGATTAGAAGAATCAATAAAATAAAATAATGATTATAGAAGATTAGAAGTCGTTTAACCTATTTTTTATTTTTATCTTTTTGTCAGCAATAAGAGTTTGTTTGAATGGCAGTGGCCTCTTTTGGGAGGCTGACCTAAACTTCAATTCTACTTGAAAACATGGAAATGTTTAGGTTTCAATCCCAGAAGAAAATTTTATTAGAGTCAACATAATTGACCTATGGGGTTTAATTAATATTTCAGGTTTTAATATATATAGTAAAATTTTTAATGAAGATAAAAACAAATAAAGGAGTAGTTAGAATATATGAAGTAGGCAAACTAGTTTAAAAGATAAGTTATATAAGATATTATAGACTTTTTTTTTTTTTCTTTTGGCCTGAATATTATAGACTTTGATAATAATAAGTTGAGTGCTCCTTGTCCTTGGTCTTCATTACACAAAAAGTGCAAATAACTAACCAAATAGAAAAAGCAAACCCAACACTCTTGTTTAGGCTAGCAATTGATTGCTTCTAGAAAATCAAGCAAACTTAAATATTGCATGAGGTTGTATGTGTTAGTCCTTAGTACGTCTTTCTTTATTTTTCAATGTAAAGTGGGGTGACATGGATGGTCATTATACTATTCATCATAGATTTTTTTTTTTTCTAAAGCTAGGCATGATGTTAAGCCTGAAGAGAAGCCATTCATTACACTTTTTTTTTTTCTTTTACTTTTGTTTTTGGGCAAATTGCAAATTAAGTACATGTAGTTAGGCCGAATCTCACATCACTGTCGTGTGGTTTCAAAAGTTGCACTTTAGGTACCTGAGATGTGCGTCATTTAGCAATTAGGGTACCTGTGTTTTTGTTCCGTTAATTTGAAGGGAAAATGCTGACGTGGTGTAATCTTAGCCATCGATTTCCAATGTATCTTAACCATCGATTTTTATTGCATCTTAACCGTTGGTTTCTCTTGCATCTTAGTCGTTGGTTTCCACTTCAAGGTTAAAATATCATTTTTGGTTCTCAAACTATGGGGTAAGTTTCATTTTGGTCATAAAAGTTATTTTTTGTTTCATTTTTGTCCTTAAACTTTCACATTTTTTCCGTTTTGATCTCCAAAATGTGATTTTTATCGGAATTTTCACCATTATTCTTAGTCATAACTTAGAGAAAAAAATTAACCACAAATTTATCTTCAATTTGTAATTAAGAATGAAAATTTCTCTTCCCCTCTTTTCGAACTCACTTATTATTACGTATTTGAGTAGGGCTGAACAAAAACATAAAAAATACATAAAATAAATAAATGGATTAAATAAAAAATATTTTTTTTTTATAAAATGAAGTAACCAAGTTTGGCTCGACCAGGCCCAATGGCCCGCCCTTAGTCTAACCGGGTCGGGTCTCAAGTCCGGCCCATGATTACTCTTATATTTGAGAGAGAAATGATTCATCTTAATTATTTAAGTTCGAAATAACAGTGCAAACCATATGAAATAACATTTTTGGGACGAAAAACGAAACAAATATGAAAGTTTGAGGACCAAAATGAAATAAAAAAATAGTTTTATGACCAAAGTGAAACTTATCCCATAGTTTGTGGACCAAAATTTGATTTTTCACTGACTCACGTGAGCCCCACGTCATCATTTTCCGTTAAAATTGACGGAATAAAACCACAGGTACCCTAATTGCTAAACGGCGCACATCTTAGGTACCTAAAGTGCAACTTTTGAAACCACACGGCAGTAATGTGAGATTCGATCTAACCACAGGTACTTAATTTGTAATTTACCCTTTATTTTTTATTTAAGGAAGTGGATAAATTTCTTCATTAGGTACATACTAAAGTGACACAGGATAAGGTAAGTCCATTAAACTTTAATATGATAAATCAAAATATATTTTTCTTGTAATTTTCATAAAATTTCAACGAATAATTTATTTTCAATTTTAAATTAAAAAAATGTGAATTAATAAATAAAAAGCAGAATACTTGTCATAAGGAGAATTGGGCCACCTAAAATCTAAACTTTAATCTCTTATTGACTATACATTTAGAAATTAAGAGTCTGGTTAGGAGACTTTTAGCCTGAAAAATCATAATGACTTGACATAGTCAAAAATTTGTTCATCTTGAAAATTCTGTCCAATACAATTCCCAGTTTCCCACTGCTCCAAACCCAAGGGAAGTGGAAAGTTGATTGTCAATAAAAATTATTTCACTTGATAAAGAGTTAATTCTTATAAATATTTATTATTATAAAATAAAATAGTAAACATTCTATATATATCGTGAAGTATTTGAATAATATATTTTTATTTGTAATTTATTCTTTTTAGTAATTATAGATAAAAAAATTGATGAAAATGGTTTTTATAATAATAAAAATACTTTATTTTAAAATTTATTTAAATTTGAGTCCAAATTTAGGGATTAGACTATTGATGAATGTGGAAATGAAAATTGATTTTAGTACTTGTTTATTTTCCGGTCTGAAAATTATAATACCCTACCAATACTTTACTCATAATTATTCCATTCCCAATCTATGAAGCTGGCGTGGGAAAACTTTTACTAAAGGAAAAAATAATTACAGAAGTTAAGTCAGTTCGTTTGCGCTTATAATAAAATCTGTTTTGATTATAATCAGAGTATAATTATAATCAAAGTTGATTATTTGTGTATTGGTGTTTGGATGAAAGTTGATTATTTGGTGTGAAATTATTGAAATGGGTATGTAATGATTGTGGTTGGTAGATAGAAGGGTAAGAAAATTGATAAATTGTATAGGGGTAGAAATGGAAGAAAAAGTTGGAAAAAGTAAGATGTGATTTGACTAATAATCAAAGTGTGTTTGGATGTGATTGTTGTTTTTTAAAAAAATCAGATTTTGTCACTGTTTGCCTTGGGAATCGTGAAAATATGATTATAATCATAGGCAATTTGTGAGGTGTTTATTTCGTTTGGTCGACCATTCTATTTTTGCTTCCGAAATGGTGGACCAAAAGGACTAAAGTGTAGTAATCAGGCCCCGACATTCGGTGGACTATCAAAAAAATGGTCCACCGTTTGGCACAAGATGAGAGAGAATGTAAAAAAGCACTCCGGACCCGAAAAAAAATTTCAATGTGGCTCATTTCAGGTATTCGGTCGACCATTTTTTGCATCGGTGAATCGAACGTCGGGCCTGAAAGCATTCTCAGGTTGAAATTCGGTCGACTAGTTTTTGAATCGGTGGACCGAACATCGGGCCTTATATCATTCTCAGGTCGATATTCGGTCCACCGTTGACTGAATCGGTCGACCATTTCAGGTAAATTACTATTTTAGCCTTGTGATGTGTGATTGAATGTATTAGAGTATAGGTAATTATAGGTATATATATATATAGGGGTATAAGTGTAATTTGGGTGTGTTTGATTATAAAAAAATCAAGATTATAATTTGATCAGAAAATAAACGCAAACGAACATGCTTATTACGATTATAATCAAAGCAGATTATAATAAGAGCACAAACGAACTGGGTAAGAATGATGTTGCTTCCTTTTTGCACTCTTGTTTGGATAAAATTAAGGCCAAAACTCTATTTTGGCCTCTAAAGTTTATCTTAAATTTTGTTTTGGTCCTCAATACTTTTTTTTGTTCCATTTTGGTCTTTAATGTTTCTTAGAAGTTTTATAATTGGTCTCTAATTATTGAATGTGATCATATCTTTCTCATTTCAAACTCGAACGTGATGAAATCAGAGTTACGAGTTAAATTTAATGATCTTTCTTTCTTTGCTCAGTTAGAGTCATCAACAAATAAAGTCAAGTTGGGCATGAAATTGACCCCGAAAATGAGCTGCTTGTTTTATGAATTTGGTCATATCTCTCTCATTTCAAGTCTGATTACAATGAAATCAGAGCTACAAGTTATTATTCGATGTTTTGACCAAACTCACTTTCGGAGTACTAATTGTCATTGTTTTCCATCTACCCCAACTGGATAGAGAAATAACTCATCAAGAGTAATTTGTAGCTCCAAATTTTGTACATTCAGTTTTGAAAACGAGAGAGATATGATCAAATTCATAAAACAAGAGGCCCATTACCATGTCTTATTTCACTCAATTTAATCTCGTTTGCTGATGGCTCCAACTGAGCAAAGAAAAAACTTATCAAATTCAACTTGGAGTTTTGATTTAATCGCATCCGGCTTTGAAATGAAAGAGATATTACTATATTCATTATTTAGGGACCAACTATTAAACTTCTAGAAAACATTAAGGATCAAAATTAAAAAATATATAAGGGACCAAAATGAAATTTAGGATAAATATTTGGGACCAAAACAGGATTTTGGCATAGAAATAAAAAATTGTACCACAGCTGGTTGCTCGTATTTATAAAGTTATATATCATGATATAAATCACTGATACAGGATGTAAATTAATAAGTCTCTGCTTTTCATATACAAGAATTTAATTTCTTCTTTCAACAAATAGTCTCGATCGTTAATTAGTAGTAGTTAACTCCGGATAGAGAGATTTTTTTCTTGAATAGCCTCGTATAAAAATCCAATGCATGTCGTTTGTAATGGTTAATTATCTATTTTAATTATTTCTGATATCCATTCCACTATTTTATATAAGTAGTTACCTAGTCGTCTGTACCACTCTCTCTAATTAATTACTATATACATTGACCTACAAGTGTTGTTTATGTTTAAACTTTAAATGGTCAATTGGTCATCCGATCCACTAATTCATGATACATAAACACAGCCGAGAAAAAGCAAGCCTCTTTTTTTTGAAAAAGAAAATCATTATAATAATGATAATTAATCCGGCCTTATTGTTGTTTTTTTTTCTTTCTGTTTTTATTATTTTTCTTCCTCACAAAGAATATACCTTGCTCCCCCCAACCCCCAAAAAAAATAACAAAAAAAAAGGTATGGAATGCCTAAGGTATATTATAGAATAATTGTTTTTCAAACATGCACCAAAAAAAAAAACAGTTATGTTGCATTAGTTTTAATTACAGCAATGTGAAAGGTGGAAAACAATAAAATAAAATGTTCATATCAAATGTCATTTTCATTTGCGTATATATATATAATAGAACATGCAGCATGTGACTTAGTGTGGAGTGGTTTTGATTTGTTAAGAATAATGTTTCCCATTAAAGTTGAATAGGGGAAGCAAGAGAGAATTTGGTCAAAAGTTAGGCATACATGATAGATAATTAGATATATAGTGGGAGCTGGTGCTGTGTTTTTGTATTTTAATTGGAAAAGAAGAAACAGCTTGATAAGCATGGTTTATATATATATATATATCATAACGAAAAATATATCTTGATTATATTTAATAGTAAATTTATTTGTTAATTATATGGTAATTAATTTACATTAAATTCATAGTTCTAAAATAGAGTGGATGACCTAAAAAGAAAAGAAACTAGATGGAAAGGTTATGAGTGATTGAGTGGTGTAATAAAAGATAAAATAAAATAAAAGGACGGAAAAGAGCAAACAAATAGTGACAAAAAGGAGATGGAAGGAATAGATGTAAAGTGGGGTTGGCAAAAGCATGATGAGTATTGTGTAGTAATTAGTAATTACCAATTATGGATGCTTTCGGCTTTGTCTTGTACAGCGTGACTAGCTGCATGTAACCAAACAAATCTTATATTATATGGCTCCACCCTTTTCTGGTCGTCCACTTTTTAAAATTATAGTACAAAATTAATAATAAGAGAAAAATTATTATTTGATCCCTTCTTTTTTACTGAATTAATGATTTAGTCCCTCATTTATTTTACATACATATTTACGTGCCCGTTAGGGCACGCAAAGCCTCTAGTATTTATATATAACTCCGAACGTGATCTAGTTGCTTCTCACTTAATGTTTTAATGTAGCAATTTGAATCTCACCTTTTAGAAAACATTCTGTAACCAACACTTTGTTGAGAAAAAATAATAATATTTATAAAAATAAAATAATCTTTTCCCTTTAGAATAACTAGAAAAATAAAATGATGAAACACAATCAAAACATAAGAGGAATTAACGTGAAAAACCCAAATTGGAAAAAAACCCACGACCGTTGTCAAAAGACAACCAGAGAAAAATACTATATGAAAATTGTTACATCACACAATATTCTTTCAACCTTTTGCCAAGTACACCCACAATCCTACACTCTCACAAAGCAACTATTTAACAACACCTTCCACACTCTACGAATAGAATAACTCTAAAATACAAGTGAGAAAGAAATTTAAAAATCAAATACAATGCTAACAATTATTAACCAAGTAATGTAGGACTTCTTTAAAAACCTCACAATTGCTAACAAAGCCATGTAAGACTTCTTAAGACCTCACCTATTTTCATTTTCAATTAATTACACAATACACTTTACCCTTAAATAAATAATTCATGACAGAAAAAGCAGTCACTATTTTTTAGTGTGAATATTCTTAATTTATATCAAATATATATATATTGACTTTTCATAGATATTTTTTTATTGGAGGCAGTTCTATTCATTAAATATGAATATTTCTCACAACAAAAATTTAAGTCTGAATTCAGAAGATTAACTCATTTTTTTTAGTCCGAACCCTCATTAGTCATTACTTATTCATATATCTTATATTATAGAGCAAACCCCCTTTTTGGTCCCTCAATTGTTACTGAGTCGAGGAATCGGTCCCTCAATTGTGGGAAACTACAACTCAGTCCCTCAATTGTACAATCCCGTTTACGTTTTGGTCCCTCACGTCTGGTCCGTTAGTGATAGAGGTGTTAAGTGATGACGTGTCACCGTTATCTGCTTAGGTGGCCGTTAAATGCTTAGTTGAGGGACCAAATCCTCGACTCAGTAACAATTGAGGGACCAAAAAGGGGGTTTGCTCAAATTAGTATCCAACTCATTTCCACTTGACACCTCATTAAAACTACTCTCTTGCAATTTGGTCCCAAAACCCCTAAATCCCCTAAAACTTTTTTTTAATCCTCTTATTCATCTTTTTCATCTTCTTCATTCATTTTAGTCCCAAATGCTAAAAATAAAATTGTAAAGTATCCCAAAACCCTTCCAAACATTCCAATTTAGTCCTTAAATGTATTAAAAACCCTAAAACTTAAGCCCCAAACTCTAAACCCTAAACCCTAAAATCCTAAACTCTAAACCCTAAAACCCTAAACCCTAAAACCCTAAATTCCTAAAATTGTAAAGTGTCCCAAAACTCTTCCAAACATTCCAATTTAGTCCTTAAAAGTATTAAAAACCCTAAAATCCTAAAACCCTAAACTCTAAAACCCTAAACCCTAAAATCTAAAACCCTAAACCCCTAAACCCTAAATCCTAAACCCCTAAAAAAACTACTCTCTTGCAATTTGGTCCCTAAATCCTACTTTCTTCTTCATCTTTCATCATCTTCATCTTCTCATCCACTCCAAACCCCAAACCACAAAACCCTAAAACTACACAACCAGAAATCACCAAAGATTACACAAGTTTCATCAATTCATCAATTCTTGATTAAAAAAAATTAGTTCATCATCAGTTATTATCATCATCATCATCATCATTCATCAGCCGAAAAGCTCTCGTGGCAGCGAAGGAAGGAATCGAGAAGCTTAGAGACTCATGAGAGAGAAAGCAAGTCGCGACAGAGTGAACATGTGGCGTCGTTGAGCTTTCCATGGAGTGAACCTGATGGTCGCGACAGAGACTCAAAAGCGAACGGCCGAAATGGGTAAACGACGACGGCGACGACGAGTTTTCATCATCAGTCGCAGGCATTCTCTCGGAATTTCTTCAAAATCGAAAGAAACCCCAAACTTTCTCCCCCAATTCGAATTCGAACCCTAAGAAATGAATGAATGTATCTCGCGACGCCCAAAATGGTTGTGAACTTGAAATCAAACCCAGAAATTGAAGAATCGAGCGAGAGAATGTTTAAGGATTTGAAGAATCGAGCCATTTTGATGTTTGAGGATTTGGTTGAAGCAGTAGGATCGGCGGTGAGGAATGAAAGATGAGAGAGGAATGAGGATGAAGATGAAGATGAAGAAATTAGGGTTCAGGGACTAAAATGTTTTTTTTAATTATGATTTAATAAATTGAGAATAATGGGATAAAATGAATGAACTCAAAGTAGATTTTTTTTTAGGGTTTAGGGTTTTAGGGTTTTTAATACATTTAAGGACTAAATTGGAATGTTTGGAAAGGTTTTGGGATACTTTACAATTTTATTTTTAGGATTTGGGACTAAAATGAATGAAGAAGATGAAAAAGATGAAGAAGAGGATTAAAAAAAGTTTTAGGGGATTTAGGGGTTTTGGGACCAAATTGCAAGAGAGTAGTTTGAATGAGGTGTTAAGTGGAAATGAGTTGGATATTAATTTGAGCAAACCCCCTTTTTGGTCCCTCAATTGTTATTGAGTCGAGAATTTGGTCCCTCAACTCAGCATTTAACGGCCACCTAAGCAGATAACGGTGACACGTCATCACTTAACACCTCTATCACTAACGGACCAGACGTGAGGGACCAAAACGTAAACGGGATTGTACAATTGAGGGACTGAGTTGTAGTTTTCCACAATTGAGGGACCGATTCCTCGACTCAGTAACAATTGAGGGACCAAAAAGAGGGTTTGCTCTATATTATATGGTTTCACCCCTTTTTGATTGTCCACATTTTAAAACTATAGTACAAAATTAATAATAAGACGAAAATTATTATTTGATCCCTTCTTTTTTACTGTGTTAACGATTTAATCCCTCGTTTATTTTACATACATATTTGCGTGTCCGTTAGGGCACGCAAAACCTCTAGTTTTGAATATGGATCCAAAGTCCAAACCAAGTTTAGTGACGTGATCTCTAGTCCAAACCAAGTTTAGCCACGTCAATCCACAATTATCATCTCCACGCCTCTTCTTTCAATTCACTTTTCTTTTCTTTTTTTTAACAATATTAAGGTAATTTTTTTTACTTATTTCTTTTCTGCCATGTGAATATTGTTAGTGTAAACAAAAATTAACTGAAATCTAAGATTTTTTAAACAAAATAAAAATAAACAAATTTTGAAGACGAAATTAAAAATTAATGTAACATTTGAGAATAAAATAAAAATTTACCAAATAATACCTAATGGCTATCACTTGAATTAATCTTTGATATTTTTCCATACGTAGGGCAATAATTAGTTTCAATACTAGTTGCATAATTATAATTTGTTACTAATATTATTTAACACGTCATTATTATATATTAGCCTGCATATTAATTTATTTGAAACTTCACATTTTTTGTTGTTGCTAAACTATTTCAATTGTTGAGTTTAAAGTTTAAACAATTAACCACGGACTACTATGTTATTGATATTTTTTTTATTTTAGAAAAGGGACAGTGTATGGACCATTTTAGCACATGGTAACATGAGTGACTTTCTTTTTTTCTTTCATTTTTCTTACGGGCATCCATTTCTTAATGCAGTGATTTGTAGTTTTAGTTAGGGGCATCCAATTGCTTCAATTATATTCCATTAAATTGGTACTGGGCTTGCCCAGAAAAAAAAAAAAA